>CM075443.1:15118076-15308568 GCA_037832335.1 Carallia pectinifolia
TAGGAAAAAGCCAAGAGTACAAGCCACCACCCAAGGTATTATTGGACCATCGATAGGAGGAGGACAGGACCAGAACATGACGCGAAGAAATATTTAATACTAGGAAAACAAAAGCCAACCGTGAAAATCTTTATCATTCTCATCTTTCTCAACTTTTCTGGCTGTGAAATTCTTTGAATTTCGGTTAAGCCCCCGGCCAGACCTTGAAAAGTCATTGTAGAAATTTAAAGCAGATTAATTAGACTTGTCGAATGTAAAAGTTGAAAAGTCTAACTTGGAAATTTAAATTTGTACAATTGCCTCATTCTGACATTTGTAACTGCACGGTGGGTGCCAGTTTTCTGGCACACAGGCTGTAGGATTCATGTCATGAAGTCATGATAGTTACTTGTCTGGTGCTAGTTTTAAGTTGAAGGGGGGATTATCCTAGCAATCTTGAATTGCGGGAAATCCACGCGATGCTGGTATTTTCCTGGGCCAAAAGAGGGTGAAAAGACATGCGACGACGAAACAATTGACACAATAGGGTCCAAAAGTGGACCAAAAGCCAGATTCGCATCAGAAATGATATGGGGATGCGGGATTCCACCGCGCATCTGTTGGGATTGACGTCAATATCTTGTATGCTGTGTTTAATACAGGGAGAAAAATTAAGAGAAAAAAATAATTATTATTTTTTATTTATTTTTTTATTTTTTATATTACTCTCAATAATATTTTTTTTTCTACTTTTCTTCTCACAAATTATTATTCATATTTTCTTTCATTATACTTTCTTTCTTTTATATTTTCTAACATTCTAAATAATTTTATTTTCTTTCCACTTTTTCTCTCATAAATTATTATTTACTTTTTTGTTCTCTTAACTTTCTCTACCACTCTAAATAACTTTATTTTTTTCTTCACTTTCTTTCTATTTCTCCTCTTTTCCCTTTCTTTCATCTCATTTTTTCGCACTCCAAACACACTTAACTGTCATTCCCATTTAAAAAATATTATTTTAAAAATAAAATTTACAAATATTTTTTAAATTAAATTTAAAATAACATTAAATATTTAAAATAATATTAAAAACTTTTAAAATTTAGTTTTTATAAAAATCAGTTAAAAAAAAATGTTAGAAAGAGAGACGTGTCTACTCCACGTCAACTAAGCGTGTCGCAATAATAGCGCCCGATTCGGCTATTAAAGTAATTTTCGAAGTAGATATTTTGACGTCTAAGAAAAACCATATGATGTAAACTGAAAATTTTGCGCTGAATGGATTTGGGTGTTTCATGATTACTATTACGGCAACTCTATGGTGGATACAAATTTGTTCTCCAAATTTTTATGTTTTAAAAAAATATCACTATATAATTTTATTTAAGAAATATCAATATAATAACATAATAATAATTTATCTATTTTTTTATAATTTTCTAAATTAAATTATTAAATGACTAATTTCACTTTAAAATTCCTAAAAACTTCATGCGAAACTCCTGGTATTTTTTGTTCAAAAAATTATTCCTCCTACACTTTGAACTTTTTATAGATGAAACATAAATTATCGTATACAAAATAATCATGCCATTAGATACGAAAATCTAATGTTGTTTGTAAAAAAAAAAAAAAAAGGTAATGTCGATTGAAAAGATTTATAAGCTTCAATTTGAACAACGTGCAGATGGATCAATTGGGTGTTTCACCTGGCATTCGACGTTCGTGTTGGTCCAATAATATCTCTAGCATCAATCTATGATCCGGAGAAGAGGACCCACCGCAGTGTACTGTACAGGGGCCATGTATCCGAGGTCTTTGTGCCATACATGGATCCATCCGAGGAGTATTACTATAAAAGTTTTTTTGATTGCGGGGAGTTTGGGTTCGGTCAATCTGCAGCCTCATTGGTGCCACTGGCTGATTGCCCCGCCAATGCAGTGTTCATGGACGGGTACTATGCTGCTCGAGATGGCACCCCAGTTAAAGTAACAAATGCGTTTTGCATATTTGAAAGGCACGCAGGGGAGATCATGTGGCGCCACACCGAATTCGGGATCCCTGGAAAAACGGTAAGCACATGTATTGGTAAAATGTAGCGATTCTTAGATGAATTTAGTCTAATGCATGATAACAGACCCTACCAACTAATGAAACTCTAATAAATATGCTAAATTTCTCGATCATATTTGTCGCCATTGTAGCTTTTTAACTAAAATGATGCAGTTTCATGTGGGTGACAATGTTTTCTTTCTTTTGTTGGTCCAAAGGAGTTACAGCGTAGTGGTAGGAGAGGAGGTGAGTGAGTGCAAGGTCGAAAGTTTGATCCCTTAAACCGTTAGGGTTGACAGTCACAGCTGTTAACCAATTGGGCAAAGCCCAATTCTCGGTTGGTGACAATGTTGTAGGACCAAGTTTAGGCTGTATGGATTGCAGTTTAGGCCTACAGTTTGCTGTTATTGGGCCATTGTTTTCAGTTCCCTTTTATGGTAGGTAACATTGATTGAAGATTTTGTTTTGGTTAAAGATTACAGAGGCCAGGCCTGAAGTGAGCCTCGTGGTGAGGATGGTTGCAGCAGTTGGAAACTATGATCATGTCATTGACTGGGAATTCAAGCCAAGCGGATCAATCAAAGTCCAGGTTCATGCATGACATTTAGTTTGATAATATATAAGTGAATTTAATAAGCAATCACATGAAAATGTACTTGCTTAATTGTTAACATCATTCTTGCGGTTGAACAGGTGGGTCTAAGTGGAATTCTGGAAGTGAAGGCAACAGCACACACTCATGCAGATCAGATAAGAGAGGAAGTTCATGGCACATTGATAGCAGATAATACTTTAGGCCTATACCATGATCATTTCTTGAGCTTGCGTCTTGACCTTGACATTGATGGTGTTGACAATTCTTTTGAGAAGAAAAATCTAGTAATGAAGCCCATGACGGATCATGCTACGCCAAGAAAGAGTTATTGGAAAGTTGTTAGTGAGACAGCTAAGACAGAATCAGAGGCCAAAATTAGATTTGGCCAGAGTTCATCTGAGCTAGTAATTGTGAATCCAAACAAAAAAACTAGAGCTGGAAACAATTATGGGTACCGAATAGTACCCGGGGCAGGCTCACTAATGCATCCACTCTTATTAGAAGATGATTACCCCCAAATCCGCGGTGCCTTTAGCAATAACAATGTGTGGGTTACTCCATACAACAAGTCTGAAAAATGGGCAGGAGGACCATATGTTGATCAAGGTCAAGGACAGGACACATTGGCCATTTGGAATCTTAGGTACCTATTTGAATGTTTTTGCCTATAATCGGATATTGCACCAATACAATTATAATGCTGGATTTAATTGAACTTCGAGCCTGTTTTGCAGGAATAGGGAGATTGAAAACAAAGACATTGTGCTCTGGTACGTGATGGGGTTTCACCATGTTCCCTGCCAAGAAGACTTTCCATTGATGCCAACATTAACTGCCGGATTTGAGCTCCGACCAACTAACTTTTTTGAAAGCAATCCTGTGCTTAAGGTGATAACTGCAAAGCCTCTACACATGCTTAATTGTACCGCCAAACCATAAGTAATGTTTTCAGCCACAAGAAGATGATCACAGTAGCTTGTTTAGGATTTGCCATTAAGGGCTTGTTGCGTATACTATAAGTTTTGTGCCATTGTTTTCTATTGCCCATTATTCAGTCTTAGCTGTTTGCTATCTATTTTCTGTTGTTGCTTGTTGTCTCCTTTATTTTCCTTACCAACAATTATTTTGATTCACAGTCTATCAAAAATTTATGATCAGTATGTAATGTATTCAATAATAAATAAATCAGGCGCATAATATTTCAATTTTTATCAAATGTTCAAATTTACAGGAGCAACTACGGATCTAGCAGAACATTAATCCATAAGGACTACCATAACAAGTGTGAATGAACAATCTGAAAGAACTCACACTCAGCCACACACACAATCATTCAGCCCCCCATAACCCAACACCAATTTCCACAAAGCTGAAAAGCTGATGTAATATCTCAACATTAATCCATAAGGACTACCATAACAAGTGTGAATGAACAATCTAAAAAAACTCACACTCAGCCACACACACATTCATTCAGCCCCCCATAACCCAACACCAATTTCCACAAAGCTGAAAAGCTGATGTAATATCTCACTTTCATATCTGTCTGCCCACATATATCAGAAGGACCAGAAAAAAATAGCAGAAGAACATCATTAACCAGTCTCAGAAAACGATAATTTCCCAGTATTCAAAACAGCAGCTCCTCCCACCATCACAGCAAAATCTCTGCACTCGCCAATATCACAGCAGCTCTACTTAAGACCCTTCTAGTAATAATTCCCAATCTGTCAATTACTCAGCTGCACTAAACCCAGGCGGGATAGTTTATCCAGAATCTGGCAAATAATATCTAAATTTGGTTGATTTTTAAACCAGAGTACCAAAACTACAATGACTGTCGAATACATCAATCATTCCTTTTTTCTTTGAACAATAATCTACTAGATCATCTTATTCTTGTTTGATGAAAACAATATCCCCTTCGGACGGCTTGTTATGACTTTGATGCTTATTCATCATCATCTGACTCACCATCATCATCGGAAGAAACTTCTTTTTTATGCTCTCCTCCATTGGCGTTCACTTGCATCTACTTCTTCTTTTTGGCTGTTCTTTCCTCTACAGCTCTAATTCTCTTCTCCCTTATTATATTGAATCATTCTATTTCTTCCCTTTTCTTTTTTTCAGCCCATAAAGGGAGAGAATTGGTAAGATGTGGGGTTCGAATTCTCAACCTATCACTTAAGCGTAATATCCAATGGCCAACTAGGTTACACCCGCTCGTTTTTCGTTCATTTTCTATTAGTCAGTGGCCATGCTTGCAAGCTGTTCTTGCTCTTTTCTTCTCATTTGTCGATACTACACCAATCCATATTGATAATAATTTTACAATATATCCATCTTCGCATTACTTCAAAAGATTGTTTAATTGAGAAAAGCTTGCGAGCAGAATCAAATTAACAGAAAACAGTCACAATACAGATCTAGAATCCAACTTCACAAAAACAAGCATAAATAACATAATTATTTTTTATAAAATAAATCGCAATTGAATGAGTTTATTCAAAAAATTTTAGTCCTATGGTTTTTGTTGTTTATGCTTGCGTCGGGTCTTCAAAGGTAAGTGTTTTATTTTGGTTTTTTTTTTTGGGTTTTCAGTTGTTTAAATGGAAAAAAAAAAACGAAAAACAAAATCCGATATAAATATTTATGGAAATTTTGATTCTGGAACAGATTGTGGGTCAATGTTGCTTTGATATTGATAATAATCAGGGAATTTGTTCCTTGAATAATTTATGGATTTATTTTTTTCCGTGTCAGAGTTTTTGTTGTTGCTTCTTTGCTACATTTGTGATTACATCACAGCCTTAGTAATTTTTTTATTAATTAACCTTAATTGAAATTGGAAGTCAAGACTTTCCGTACTATTATTTACATGCTTAACGATTAAAATCAGTCAAGTTTGGACCACACAAATTAAAGTCCAAAAAATTTTTTGGTTGCATCATGGTCTAGTCCTCCTTGAGAGTGGGCAGGCTAGATCAGACTTATATTTTATAGAAATTGATGGTTAAAATGTAATGATATAAAATATAAGCGTTATACATATTATAAAATTGAGAGATTTAACCCATACTTAATTTATAATTTAGCATCTAATAAAATTAAAAAATTAATTAATATATTGATTAGAGGTATGTAATTAAGGATAAAGTAATCTAATATAAGTTAAAATTTATTATATAATATGTTGATAGAGATTTAATGATAGGTTTTGTAAATATTAACATGATATTTAATGGAGTTAATTAAGCATAATGTCTGAGTGCCAGTTTTTTATTTTGTGGAAAAGAGAAACATTTTGTCTGTTAATACATCAAATTTTTTAATGTTAAGTTATGTCATTAAAATATTTGCAAGAAAAAAAATAATATGTTAATTCTATATATTTAATAACAAAAGACATTTTCAAAATTATCAATTAACTAAAAGAATTTGGAAAGAAAAGAATTAATAATGCACGGAAAATGAGATGGAGGCACAAAGGAGTTCAAGAGTTAGACTTCTACAACGCGCGAGTTTTTCCAGTATTTTTTTGGTAGAATCCACTGGCACGTGGCACACTGATAACATGTCACGTCATAAATGAGAAACTGACTAATTCGGAAACCGGACTTGTTCACTAATTTGCAGTTGAATTGGTCTAGTTCACCGGTTTCTGACCTATTCGAACTTCTTTTAATTTCAATGCTCTAACATGAATCAAACATTAGACCGGTTCTCAGTTTAACTAGTCGGATTAGTCTAGTTTTCATAATACTGAATCAAACCAATTTAATCAAGATAGAGAGCAAGGATAAAATTGTTTTCATTGAAAAATAATCGAAAAAAAAAAGTTAATAATAATAAAGATAATTAAAAGTAGTAATATTCAGCTGAAAGATTTAAAATTCAAAATTTAAATTATTCTCTCATTATTTTCATCTCTAAGGTTGGGCTACAAGCTCAAAAAAGAAGGGGACAGAGTTGGGCTCAATCACGAGAAATATGCAATTTGAGCCCAGTCTAACTGCTAAATGAGTTATGAGCACTGAGCAGACTAAACTAAAACAATAAAAGTTTTCTTCCAGGTTCCAAATCCGCTCATTTTAAGAGCAAGTTCAGCGGATCAATCAGCAACTTCCGAGTTTTGGGAGCATTTAGTTTTATTAATGGAGGCTGGTGTTTGTTATTAGAGATCAAAAAATAAGGTAAATAGTGTTTAATTAATTTTTTTAGAATTTGCTTTTATTGATATCCTCCCCAAGTGGTGCAATTTGAAAAAGTAAAATGAGATTACTTTTTATTTTGAATAAATAAAATTTTTTATGATTTATTAATTTTTACTTATCATATTTTTTTTAAGTCAATCCAGAACGTTATCTCTATCACACTAATTATATTTTACTGTTATTTCTTTTGTCCAGTAGGCTAACATAATAACCTATGAACGGTCATAAAATTATGTTCCATTATCTGCCACGTCATCATTTTATGATGATGTGGCATTTTAATTTTAATTTAATTAAATTTTAATTATTTAAAAAAATTATACAAAAATTAAAAAAAAAAACTAATATCTCTCTTTCTATCTCCTCCCTCCTCCCTTTCTCTCTCCTATTTCCTTCTCTCTCCTCCCTCTTCTCTCTCTTTCCTCCATTTCTCTGCTCGCCCTCCCACTCAGCTCCCTCTTCGTCAAGGAGAATCAAATTGAAAAAGCACCCATATAGAATGGGCCAAAAATTGATCTTGGTGCATCAAGTAATTAGTGGATTTTTTTTTTTTTGACAATCAAAATGAAGAAGAACCCATATAAAATAGGAAAATAATTAATTGATGCAGAGTATCCGAGATCGATTGTTGTCTCATTCTATATGGATCAATTTTTGTCCTATTCTATCCATCAATTAATTGATGCATCAGGACAAATGTTTGTCCTATTCTATATGGGTTTTCTTCATTTTGATTCTCAAAAAAAAAAAAAAAAAAACAAATATCCACTAATTAATTGAGGCGCCAGGATCAATTTTTGTCCCATCTTCATTTTGATTCTCCTTGACAGAGAGAGGGGGAGAGCGAGGAGAGAAATGGAGGAAGGAGGAGAGAGAAAGAGAGAGAGGGGAGGAAGGAGAGAAAAGAGAAGAGAAGAGAGGCAAGGAGAGAGAAAGGTAGGAGGGAGGAGAGAGAAATTATTTTTTTTAATTTTTTTATATATTTTTTTAAAATAGTTAAATTTTTTAAATTAAAATTAAAATTAAAATGTCACGTCAACAATTTAAGATAACGTGGCAATCGATTAGATAAAATTTTACTAATATGGTAGTCTGTTAGTTGTCATGTCAGTCTACTTGATGAAAAAATTAATGGTAAGACATAAATACTGTTACGGAAATAACTTTTTGTATTAATTTTTAAAAAATATATAATACATAAAAATTAATAAACCACAAAAAATTCTAAATAAAATTAACCTTTATGTTATCAAGAGAAATATGCAATTTGAGCCCAGGCCAACTGCTAAATGAGTTATAAGCACTGAGCAGACTAAGCTAAAACAATAAAAGTTTTTCTTCCAGGTTCCAAATCCGCTCATTTTAAGTGCAAGTTCAGCGGATCAATGGCAACTTCTGAGTTTTGGGCTATTTGGTTTTGTTAATGCAGGGTGCTGTTTGTTATTAGAGATTAAAAAATAAAGTAAATAGTGCTTAATTAATTTTTTTAAGACTTTTTTTTTGTTGATATTCTCCCTAAATATTACAATTTAAAAAAAAAAGACAAAATTACTTTTTATATTAATCAGTGTCTAATAATAATATATGCATCAAATTACTCTCACAAAGCAGAAAAACACACGAAGTTATAGGGACAAGGTGGGACGAGTGGCCCCCACGCCTAGATACCAACGCGATAAACTGATTTGATTTTGTTTTTGGATGCATATAAACACGATGCATGGTGAGAAAAAACGAACGCATGTAGGACGGATTTTTTTTTCTTTTCTTTTTTAATTTCTTCCATTTTTATTTCTAATGCTACCATTCGTTGATTTTGTTTTCTGTAAGATAGGAAAAGATTTAAAATTAAATTGAATAACTTGCCTTTTTTCCTTTCTTTAGCTAGTTATTTTTTTAAAATTTTCTAAACAACAATAAAAAAAGGTAAAAAAATAAATATTTTTGAAAAAAGAATTTAAATATTTTCTTTTTTATTTTTACAGAAAGCATTATGGTGAATTTTTAAAAAGAAAATATAATGTATCTCATTTTACTATTTTAATGATAATCAATTATGCTAATTCAATCAAACACTAAATCTTATTTTATTTATTAGCAACAGTAATTGATAATAACAACAACAGTAATAATAATTATCAATAACAAAATCAAACAAGTTCCACTGCAGCGGTTAAGAAAAAAGTATTGAGTTCTAAATTCTAATCTTAAAAAATAGAGTATAGAATTTATCGTAATCAAAAAATTATTTCCATTAAACTTAGAGGTATTTAATTTTTCTATTAGAAGTTGTTGATTGCTGTTGAAAATAAACAAAACAAACTAATTAGTTTTGGTTAATTTTTTTTTTTTTTAGCTGCTGTTGCTAATACCCTACTGATAAAAAAACATAAGATAAAACTACGCTTCTTTTATCAGCAGTTGGTAATGGAAATATACAAAATTGTCCTTTACAAAAGCGGAGAAGAAACCACGAGCTGTGGAAAGAAAGTTGTCGATTGGTCATGTGAAACTGTGTAAACTGTGCACAAATATATGTATTTTTTCGTTTTTCGTTGTTTATACACTACATCAACAATTTTTTTTTTAAGAACCAAAAAAAAATATATATTATTTTTTAATGGCAAGGGGCAGAATGGCGCCTATTATTTTGTCGGTTATAACACAGTGCAAATGTACAATACACAGTGCAAGCACAGTTTGTTACGGATAATGACAATAAAAATAATAATATTTTAAATTTAATACTATTCATGATAATGTTTTTTTTTTTTGTTTGCTATGCCTTTTGTCTTTTAGGCTTTTTGTTTAATATATGTATGTATAAATTTTTTATCTACTAGAGTTATCGTAATTCTCTTTCCGAAGGTAAAAAAAATCAAAATAAATTTAATAATTTATTTTTTAAATTTTCAGGCAATTTTTTGAAAAAATATTTTTTTAAAAAAAGTTAAACTTAACAATTCTTTAAAATAACACACTTTTTTACTATAAGCATATTTCATTTGATTATCTTATATATTTGTTATCAATTTTGGTTGATTTTAAGACACACATTTATTGAATTTTTTATACAAAATGTCTAAAATAATTATTTTATTATTTAATTAATAATAATTAATGTTAATTTAATTAAATATTATACTTATCAACAACAACAATAAATATCAATAATCAGTAATCAATAACATCAACAACAATTCGGATCAAAAAAAAAAATAATAACATCAACAACAATTAATAATCAATACCAACAATTATCAACATAAAATTAAACATTCTCTTAAGCTCAAGTTTGCCTATTGCCATGAACTCCTGTTGGTTCCTCACCTTATCTTCAAAAATTCTTCTTGGAGTTGTGACGCCTACAACTAGGATTTAAAAAAAAAAAAAAAAGTCGTTCCGAGATCACAAGTCAATAAACCTCTTATTAAAAAAAAAAAAAAAAAATCTCAACCGGATGTGGATGTCTTGTCACTATCATTGTTTTCTCTACTCTTCAAGAAGTAATGATAAAAATAAAATATTTTATACATTTAATTATATTCAAATAAAAATTTTATTAAAATTTAAATAAAATTTTTATAATTATAAAATATTTTAAAATAAAAAAAAATACTCTCAAATCCTCTTTTTCAAAAAAAAAAAAAGAAAAAAATATCTCAAATAT
Source organism: Carallia pectinifolia (assembly GCA_037832335.1). Taxonomy (NCBI): domain Eukaryota; kingdom Viridiplantae; phylum Streptophyta; class Magnoliopsida; order Malpighiales; family Rhizophoraceae; genus Carallia; species Carallia pectinifolia. Next base: position 15,128,590 of record CM075443.1, read on the forward strand.
ACCTTTTTTTTTCTTAAAATAAAAAAAAATAAAAAAAAGAATTACTCCTAAATCATGTTTTTTTTTCTTAAACAGAAAACAATACATTTTTAATTTTTCTTTCCATTTTCATTTGAAAAAAATATCTTTAAAATTAAATTAATTTAGTTCTTCACCTAATTGTGGGAGGGGGGGTGAGTTGATACTCAACTCTCTCTCTCTCTCTCTCTCTCTCTCGCACCTTTCTTCAGCTTGTTCCTCTTCGTTTATTTGGGACAGGGCGGGCAGCCCACATACATATGAAGAGAAGAAGAGAGGAGGGGTTCGTTAATATTAAGGTGTCAAGGCGGTTGAAGAAGGCCACAAGTGGAAGCAGCCAATGCTTTGGTCATTCAATTGACTGCTTGCAGGCAGTCCATGCTTGGGCAGCGGCTCAAGATCAGCCTCATGAAAATCTTTATATTCCCTGAGGAGGCCCGTGGGGAGAAGTTAGAAAAATGACCTACTTGACCTTTAGCCCAAGTCTTCTATTTGGTTATTCACTATAATAGCCTTTTCCCTTGGCGCTAAGGATGAATTGCTAGTGTGGACCATTTTAAAGATATATTTTTGTAATAAGAGATTATGTTCGGACATGTAAGGTTGGGTTTGTAGAGAAAAAAATAATTTCAAATTTCTTTTTTAAAAAAAATACTACTCGATTTTTAATTGTAATTTTATTTTTAAATAAAACATAAATAAAGATAAATTTTTTAATAAATTTTCATAATTTTTTTTAGGACCTGACCCCTCCACTGGCCATTAATGCCCTCCCTTAGCATATAGTAAGACTACGTAAATATATTTAGTAAGATATATAAAAAGTATATAATTAATTTAATGATATTAATAATTTTTGAATTTAATATATCTTTTACATTTAATTTAAATTTTTTGTTAAAAATCAATAGTTGTGCAAATAAGATGACAAAATATCCACTAGAAGAAAATAAAATGCGTAACAAGTTATGTTTTTGTCTAATAAAGTTTGGTTGCATATTCTTTAAGTTTTAGCTGTACATTTTACTATCCCAATCGTACATCTAGTAATTCTGGGTGCAAAAACTAAAATTGCAAAAAATAGGACCTACAATAAAGATATTTTCAAGCCAAATCTTCATGTTATAAACATGTATCCCCTTTTCTTTTTAATTTGCTAGAGCATCAAGCAAAGCGTATCCTTTTTATAAAAAATTTGTTAACTAGACAGTTAACTGGAAACAAACTATGAAAATGGTTTACATAGTACCCCTATTAAATACCTAACAGTGACACCATTTTTTTAGTTTTTATGAATCTCTAGTAGCATATAAACCAAAGCCAAGAAAATGCCAATTTAAGGCAGAAGCTCTAGGATATCCTTGCACACATCCACAGAAATGGCTACAACAACAATGAAACTATGCTTCTTCTTCTTCATCTTCTTCTCTAGTCTCATCATCACACCTATCTCATCAAGCTACCATGGACTCCACCCACTGGACCCTCTAACCCCAAAAGAGTTCACTTTGGTCCAAACCCTTGTCAAAAAATCATACCCGAGCACAATCCACAACTTAACTTTCCACTATGTAGGTTTGGACGAGCCAGAGAAACCGGCTCTTCTCTCATGGCTATCAAAACCCACTTCCGAACCCCCGCCCCGGCACGCGCTAGCCATTACTCGAGTCAACAAACAAACCCATGAAATTGTTGTTGACCTATCCAAAGGTTTGATTCTATCAGATGACATTTATACGGGTCCGGGCTATCCTTTACTTAATTCTGATGAACAAATAGCTGCAATTCTATTGCCACTAAAGTATGGTCCTTTTATTGAATCGGCCAAAAATAGAGGCATCAACGTATCTGACGTAGTTTGTTCTACATTTACCAAAGGGTGGTATGGAGATGAGAGAAAGACTAAACGGGCATTGAAAGTTCAATGTTTTCATTCAAAAGACACGGTTAATTTGTACCTTAGGCCCATAGAAGGAGTGTTAATACTTGTGGACCTTGATGAAATGAAGATTGTTGAGTATAGCGATAAGTACAAGATGACAGTGCCCAAAGCCGAGGGAACAGATTATAGGTTATCCACCCAGAAGCCACCTTTAGGTCCACGTATAAATGGTGCAGCCATCGTGCAATCGAAAGCACCAGGATTCGAGATTGATGGTCATACAATCAGGTAACACTCTCCCATGTTTAGTTTTTTAGAAGAACATGTTATCAAAAAGTTAATTTTGGTCTCCTTGCACATTTTTCTTTTTTTGTTATACTTTTTATTACCATTGTTGTATACTAAGTGTTTTTTGCAAGAAATTTTAACTTTCAAAAAAAGAAATAATTTTTTAAGACATAGAACTCACATGCCCCATCATTCTAACTATCCTATGTACATTTTTATCTGTCAACATAATGAGACTCATTTGATTAATGAATCAAATTGGGTCATACTCTTGAACTTAAGTTTAGATCATCATAGCAATTGTCACACTTATTTTATGTTAAAACGAGTTTAGTGATTTTTCTTACATTTCAAATTCACTTGCAGAAGAGAAAATTAGATAGAGTAAGATAAGGGTCAGCAGCATTCCTTAACCCATGTCCAAATCACACAAATAATGGTCCCATTAGGTTTCCTTTCAAATTTGTATGCGTGTTCTAAGAGGTCTATTAACAGCAGCTCCTAGATTTTTTTTTTTTTTAATGTTATTGAATTTCACTGATAGTAACTATCCTAGATTGAATAATGCTAGTATATTGGTAATATTACAAAAAATCTTTCACTAAATCACATAGAATTAGTCTTTGGTGGAGACCCCTACTTTCTAAATTCATGAATGTTTTGATATGATGCAACTAATTAGTAAAATGTTCTCAGAAAGAACTTTTGATGCTCCTAACATTGCATTGTTCACCCAATATATAACTCAAGCTCCAAACCAAGAAATTGAAGGAAAAAAAAAACCCATCACCCACAGCCAAGCGTCCATGAACAAATGTGGGGCAAAATTCGGGTACTTTAAGAGACTAAATGCATGTAAGAATAAAATTTTGGGAACTATAATGTTCAGGAGGATATAGTACTATTTTCAGGTGGGTACGGGATCCAAAACTGAGGAGCAACCACATGATGAAATCATCATTGTTTTTCCTCTGAGGATTGTCCAGGAAATATCATGTGCTTGAGGGTTGTTCGACCGTGATGCCGTGAAAACTAAATTCTAAGCATTTTATTTATCTAATTATCGAACATTAGAGAACAACTTTTTTGACGTAGCAAAGAAATTTCAGGACAGATGAAGTCTAAAGAACAAAGATGAAGTTAGTTAAAATTTGCAAAATCTTTCGTATTGACTTATAAGACTCATAAAACTTAATTCGGTACCTACAGTCACTCAGGATAAGATGATAATGGGAATTAGGAGACATCTCCTGACTGGTCCATAGGATTTTTGAGATTTAAGAGATGATTAGTCTGAGATATGCTTCTTTAAATATGCCAAATACCTTACCGTCTTCACATAACCAAAAAGCAAGAAAAAAGGGCCATCAGGAGTCAGGACAATACTTTCCCTTTTTTCAGAAACTAATTCTTTTTTTTTTTCTTCTATTAAGAAGCAGAAAAGTCATATAAGAATAATACAATCATTAGAAATTGAAAACAAGACAAAAAAAAAAAAGTCAATAAAACACCTTAATTAATTACATTAAAAATATGAGAGTAATCCTATTATATCCTATGCTGCAAATCCTATCTAACCTATGGCCATTGGATCAATATTTTGTGTTTCATATTTGTGGCCTTTTTTTTTACTTACTCGGCATCGAAACGAGTGAGACACAGGAATTCATTTTGATTCCGAATGAGTCAAGTTCCATCCGCCCGTAAAATCCATCCCTTTCTATCATTAGACTAAGAAAAGACAGAGTACAGCCCACGACCTAAGGTATTATTGGACCATTGTAATGGGACCAGAACATGACACCAGCAAGAAATACTACGTGAATAAGAGCCAACCTTGAAATTTGTGCCCAATGTTGGCGCTGACGAGTGAAACGTAATCTTTCGTATTGTTGTGATGGGCTTTTTTTTTTTTGTGTTAAAAAAGAATTGAAAAGAAAATTAGGTGCTTTACACTCTGTTTGTTGTGCAAAGAAAAAGGAGAGAGAGAAAGAAAAATATAATCATTATTATATATTTTTCTTTCTTCTCACTTTCTACACAACTCCAAATAACTTTATTTTCTCTTCACTTTTTCTCTCACAAATTACTATTCATTTTTTCTTTCACCATACTTTCTTTCTTTCAATTTTTCTACCACTACAAACAACTTTATTTTCTCTTCACTTTTTCTCTCACAAATTACTATTCACTTTTCTTTCACCACACTTTCTTTCTCTCCACTTTCTCTATTACTCCAAACAATGTTATTTTCTCTCTATTTTCTTTTCTTTTCTCTTCTTTTCTCCACCCTTCCCTCCACTCCAAACACACCATTAGGTTGTTTGACGGTATCGAGAAATAGTTAAGAAATAATGATTGTACTGTCAAATTAAGCAGAAAAAATAAAAAATAAAAAATAAAAAATTTAGAAACATAATAATCATAATAGTACTTTTGTAAGAGTACTTTTTGTAATTTTAATTTATTTTTAAATTATTTATAAAAATATTTTTATAATTTTGTTAATATATTTTTCTTTTTTATTATTTTTTAATATAATTCAAATATAAAATTTTACTACCTTATTATTTTCTTACAAATTTCTTTTTTTATAACTTTCTTTTTCACAACTTTCTCTCCTACCGAAATTTCATAATCCAAGCACACCATAAATCTTATCCTTCTCAATTTTTCAACTGTTATTTGCACTAAAAAAAAAAAAAAAAAAAGACTCTTATTGCCATGGATTTTGTCAACCCCCAGCCATACCACGAGAAGTGATTTCTATTGTCTCATTAGGGTATCAGTCACTGGACCGTTGATGCTATTTTTCCGGGACACGTCTTGTAGAATTCTCGTCATGGTGGTCACCGTCTGGTCCTAGTTTTTAGTTGAAACGACGGATTGTGGCAATCTTGAATTGTGGGAAATCCATGCGTTTATCTCTCCTAAAAAACAATAAACACATGCAAACAATGAAACAATTGACACTACTTCCAAAACCCATATGATTTAAATTGGAAATTTTGCATTGAATGGGACGGGACCACAGAAGATTAATACTATCTAAATTCATATAAATTCGGTTTCCTTTTTTGTTTTTTTATTTTTTTGTTTTTTTTTGAAGGGGGAAGAAGAACCCCATAGACCAAAAAGGGGAAAAAAAAGATTCAGTATGTTGGATGTTTCATGATTACCCTTACCGCAATTCTATGGTTAACACAAATATGGTCTTTGAATTTTTATGTTTCAAAAAACTTTACACTGAACTTTTTATTAGATGAAACATAAAATTATCAGATACAAAATAATCATGGCTCTGAAAAAATTTATAAGCGTCAATTGGAACCATGGACAGATGGATCGATTGGGTATTCCACTTGGCATTCGATGTTCGCGTCGGTCCAATTATATCTCTAGCATCAATCTATGATCCGGAGAAGCGGGCCCACCGCAGTGTACTGTACAGGGGCCATGTATCCGAGCTCTTCGTGCCATACATGGATCCATCCGAGGAATATTACTTCAAAACCTTTTTTGATTGCGGGGAGTTTGGGTTCGGTCAAAATGCGGCTTCATTGGTGCCACTGGCTGATTGCCCTGCCAATGCAGTGTTCATCGATGGGTACTATGCTGCTCAAGATGGCACTCCAGCTAAAGCGTCAAATGCGTTTTGCATATTTGAAAGGCACGCTGGGGAGATCATGTGGCGTCACACAGAATTCGGGATCCCCGGAAAAACGGTAAGTACGTTATTAAAATGTTATTTTTGTTCGTAGAGACTAGAAATTGAATTTTAGACCAATTTAGGTGATTCTACTACTAGAACTTATGACTAATGATAGGTTCTAAGATAAATCTAATCTAATGCATAATAATAGACCCAACTAACTACTGTAACTGTAATAGATATCCTTAATTTCTTTATCATATTTTTACCATTGTAGATTTTTAACTGAAACGATGCAATTTTATCTCGGGTGACAATTTTATTGGACCAACTTAAGGACATATATAGAGTGTAGTTTAGGCCTACAGTTTGCTGTTATTGGACCATTGGTTTCATAAACCTTTATGGTAGCTAGCATTGATTGAAGATTTTGTAATTGTTTAAAGATTGTTGAGGCGAGGCCTGAAGTGAGCCTCGTGGTGAGGATGGTTGCAACAATTGGAAACTACGATCATGTCATTGACTGGGAATTCAAGCCAAGTGGATCAATCAAAGTCCAGGTTCATGCATGACCATTTGATTAATAATATTGGTGAATTTAATAAGCAACACGTAAAAATGTGCTTGCTTCATTTTTAACATCATTCTTCTGGTTGAACAGGTGGGTCTAACTGGAATTCTGGAGGTGAAGGCAACAGAATACACTCATGCAGATCAGATAACAGAGGAAGTTCATGGCACATTGATAACAGATAATACTTTAGGCCTGTACCATGATCATTTCCTGAGCTTTCATCTCGACCTTGACATTGACGGTGTTGACAATTCTTTTGAGAAGAAAAGTCTAGTAACGAAGACCGCGACGGATCATGCTACGCCAAGAAAGAGTTATTGGACTGTTGTTACTGAAACGGCTAAGACTGAATCTGAGGCTAAAGTTACAATTGGCCAGAATCCATCTGAGCTAGTAATCGTGAATCCAAACAAAAAAACTAGAGCTGGAAACAATTATGGTTACCGAATAGTACCAGGGCCAGGCTCACTAATGCATCCACTCTTATTGGAAGATGATTACCCCCAAATCCGCGGTGCTTTTAGCAATAACAATGTGTGGGTTACTCCATACAACAAGTCTGAAAAATGGGCAGGAGGACGATATGTTGATCAATCACAAGGACATGACACATTGGCCGTTTGGACTCTTAGGTACAATCTATATATATATATATATATTAAAGTTTTTGCTGCTCAGCTAATTGGGAATTGCACTATTACAATTACAATGCTGGATTTAATTGAACTTTGAGCCTGATTTTGCAGGGATAGGGAGATTGAAAACAAAGACATTGTGCTGTGGTACGTCATGGGGTTTCACCATATTCCCTGCCAAGAAGATTTTCCATTGATGCCAACATTAACCGCCGGATTTGAGCTCCGACCAACCAACTTCTTTGAAAGCAATCCTGTGCTTAAGGTGATAACTAGCAAGCCTCTGCTTAATTGCACCGCCAAACCATAAGTCATGTTTACAGCATCCAGAAGATGATCACAGTAGCTTGTTTAGGAGTTTGCCATAAAGGTCTTGCTCGGTACGCTGTTAATTTTACACCGTCATTGTTTTTTTATTGTCTGTTGTTTCGTCATTGTTGTTGTTGTTGTTTTCTGTTGCTTGTTGTCTCCTTTGTTTTCTTTACCAACAATTATTTTCTTTCATAATCTGTTGAAAAATTGTTATCCGTATGTATTGTATTTAATAATAAATAAATGAGACGGACTGTATTCCCATCTTTAGTAAAAGTCAGAAACTTACGCTTTGATACAAAAACTTGTTAATTTTACGTGGATGAGAAACAGAGCCAAAAGCCCATTTACAAAGTTGCAACTATAAGAACAAATCAACTCCCACAAAAAACAAAGCTAGGATTTTATAAAGTTGCAAAGTTAGAGTCATAACCAGTGTATACCAGACTAAAATGATTGTTGAAGACACCATTCCTTTTTTTCTTTTTTTTCTTTTTTTTTTTTTTTTTGTCATCTTGGAGCTCAACTATGAGTATTACATAAAGGGAGGGGGGCATGTGGTCCAGGCGGAAGTCGAACCCCCGCAACCCCCACCACGTGAGCTACAGCTCACCCACACCATTCCTTTTTTCTTTGAACAACAATCTACTAGATCGAGCACCAGTGATTTCATATCCGGTCAAAATCTTGGCTAATTGATCAAAGTGGGTAGCTACAGTAGACCCATAGATCATGGAACAAATAGGGTGGATCGGCCCAACCGCCAATTTTTTCATCTTCGCATGCTTAAAAGATTGTTTAATTAGACCCAAAAAAAAAGATTGTTTAATTGAGAAAAGCTTGCAAGCAGAATCAAATTAACAGAAAACAACCACAATCCAAAGCCGGTATCCAACTTCACTAAAACAAGCATAAACAACATAATTAATTTTAATAAAAATTGCACTTGAATGAGTTTATCCAAGAAATTTGTGTCCTAGTGCTTTTGCCAGTTTATCCAAGAAATTTGTGTCCTAGTGTTTTTGCTGTTTATGCTTGCGTCGGGTTTTCAAAGGCAAGGTTTTATTGCAAAAAAACGAAAACCCGTAATATGTGTCTGAAAAGTTTTCAGTTGTTTAAATGAAAAAAAAAAAAAAAAGCAACAAATAGCAGTGTATCTTATATTCAAATTTATGGCAATTTTGATCTTGGAATAATTTATGGATTTACTTTTTTCCTATCAGAGTTTTTGATAATAATTTAAGGATTTCGCTTTTTTTTTTTTTGTGTTAGACCTCGACGTCTGAAAATCACATTAGATTCCGACTAATCTGATTTGAACTAAGAATAACCCACTAAAGGGCAAAACTTTCATAGCATCTAATTTTTTTTTACATAAGACTCGAACCTTGATTTAATAATTATTTTTTGAGTCCAAAGAAGCAATTTGGGTAAAGCACAATCCTCAGCAAATTTTTTCTTGGACGATTAACTTTTAAAGCTTGTTTGTTTTGTAAGGGAAAGGGGAGTGTAATCATTATAATTTATTTTTTTTTTATATTTTCTTTTTCTTAACTTTGTACGCTTATCCAAACAACTTATTTTCTTTATCATTTTTTCTTTCACAAATTACTATTTATTTTTTCTTTCATCATACTTTATTTCTCTTAATTTTCTCCACTACTCTAAACAACGTTATTTTCTCTCCATTTTTTTTCTCTTTCCCCTTCTTTCTTTAATTAAAATTTAAATTGGAAACATTCAATCTTTAATATTGACTTTGCTTTTTTTTTTTTTATGTTTTAATATTTACTTTGCTCAACGATCAAAATGGGTGAAGTTTAGTTGGATCAGTCAGATTTAAGCCCAATCATTTTTTTTTTGGGTCATCCAATGAGTCACGGGATTCCAATCCTGCTTGACAGTGGGTAGGCTGGATCAGGCCTATAATTTAGTCGAGATAGATAGCTGGGAAAAAAATGTTTTCATTTGATGAACAATCGGACGGAGTCGGGCTAAGCACAACTTTGAGCCCACTCCAACTACTGAAGGTGTTATGAGCAGACTGGGCTAAAAAAATGAAAGTTTTCTTACAAAGTTCCAAATCCGCCCATTTTAAGAGCAAGTTGAGCAGATCAATCCGCAACTTCCGAGTTATGATCCCACTGTAGTGGTTAAGAACGACGTATTGTAAGGGTCATGAAAAATAAAAAAATAAAAAAGAGGTATTGAGGTCCGGGTTTTAATGGTGTGAATGAAGGTATAGAGTTTATATGAATGACAATGAAAAAAAATTATTTTTATTATATAATTATAATTTAATAAACCTCTTGATTAAAAAAACAAAAAAGACATATAAACTTTGAGCTAAGCACGTGAATGATTGCCAATTTTATTAACGTACTATCTACTTTTCAAGATGCAATAACAGACATAGAATATTTCATAGATACCTTTTAGCCTTTTATTTTGGCGCAATCTCAATTTTTTCTTAGTGATTAGTGAATATAGTAGGAAGCGAAAGCTTCTTTAAGTATTCTCCAAAAATTTCATTTCATTGTATAGATATATGCAAGGATCAATCATTGCAATGTGGCCTTGTACTGCATATTGCCCGAAAAGAATGATAACACAACTTCTGGCCAATTTCTTATGGCTCCATACGTATAACATTAGCTCGTCGAGACATGTCCATGAACTACTTCTGCTGGAGCAATGGGTTGCTTTCAAAAAAGTTAGCAGGTCTAAGCTCAAATCCACCTTGCAGTGTGGGCATCGCTGGGAAATCTTCTTGGCAGGGATTGTGGTGGAACCCCACCGTGTACCATATCACAATATCTTTATTTTCAATCACCCTATTCCTACAAAGAAAATAACATGTTTTCAGAACTCTACGTTGTAACATAATATAATACAAAATATAACATAGATATAAGTTTCAATTCTAATATATATATATAAACGTATATCTAATTACAACTTGAATATTTTTTTTTTTACTGGTCAAACTTGATATTTGCAGTCTTAAAAAGACTTCAATTTCAATGAGCAATAATTTGGTAAGATTTGATAACAATTAATATTTCTTTTTTCTTTTAGTTGAACTCAATTTATCTGTTGAGAGGAAAGTGGAACTCTTAGCCGTACCTGCGGCTCCAAATAGCTAAGCCATCTTCACCTTGGCTCCTATCAGTATAAAAACCACCGGCCCATCTTTCCAACTTGTTATAGGCAGTCACCCACACTTGATACTTGGTATAAGCAGCCCTAATTTGTGGATAATCATCATCTGTTAGTAAAGAATTAACAGGTTGTCCGCTGATCAGCCGGTAACCCACTAAATTCCCAAGCCTTGTTCTCCTATTCGGATTTACAACAAGCAGTTCAGCCGACTCGGAGCCCAGCCGAATCCTTGCCTCTAATTCTGTTTTAACAGTTTCTCTAACGACCGTCCAATAACTTTTTCTATGCGACGGCGCGTTATAACCCTGTTCTCTTGTCGTTCGCAATTTGTCTTTTACGAATGAGTTTTCAGTACCGTCGATGTCAAGGTCAATGTAGTACGTGAGGAAATGGTCATGATTAACGGCGACGGCGTTTTCTGTGACTAAGGTACCATACACATTCTCTTTTATCTGGTCAATGTGCATGTAGGAGGTGGCCTTCATTTCCAATATGCCAGTCAATTCCACCTAAAATTAAAGGGTTTGACTAAAGTTAGACACAGCGAATATACAACAAATCCATTGATAATTTGTATAAAAATTATTTTTGTCTTTCTCTGCATTATTTTCATTTACGCTTGTCTATTATTTTTGAAAATTAAATAATTAAATATTTTTATTCATACGATAAGAAGACTTTTCAAAAGTAAGAGAATCAAAAGAAGAAAAAGACCACCTTCCTAATCAATTTTAATACATTGATTTTAAATTTAAATATGAAAATCAAACTTCCTTCTAATATTAAAGTTTACTCTATTATAACTTAGAATTCATACTTTTTACCTTAAGTTTTATACATGCTTATGAGTCTAGGGATGCATACTCACCCCAATTTTGATGGCTCCACTTTTCTTAAACTCCCAATTAAGAATATAATCGTAGTTTCCCACAGTAGCCACCATTCTAACCACCAATGTGATTTCAGGTTCTGCACCGTTTATCTGCTGAGAAAAAAAGATTGCATCAAAATTTACTGGAATGCACCGGCACTTTCACAAACCATATTGGTAACGCTGCTAAAACTACCTTACCACTTTTCCTGGAACATTAATTTCTGTATGTCTCCATGCTACGTCTCCACTATACCTCTCAAAAATGCAAATGACCCTCGGCACCTTCTGCGGCCGGCCATCCGCCCCAGCAACATGCCCGTCAATGTACACGGCATTAGCGGGGCAATCAACCGACGGCTGGAGGGTGACAGCGGCTCGACCGAATCCGAATTCACCAATGTCCATGAAAGTCCTGAAGTACCATTCACTTGTAGGATCCATATATGGAACAAAGGTCTCAGACACGTAACCTCTATACAGAACACTACGAAGTTTGTTCACCCTTGCATCGAACATGGAGGCCGTTGATATAATGATTCCTGCCCGAGCATCAAACGCTAGATGAAAATCCCAATTAGACCATCTGACCTTGTGGCCATCGATGGTGAATCCGCCATCCGAGATGTTGTACGAGATCGAATTAGTCTTCCCTGTTGAACGAAAATCAGTACCTTCAGCTTTTGGTACAGGGGCTCTGAATCTGTCAATGTATGTCGTAATTTGCATAGAATCAACGTTAATTAGCATACTGATTCCCTCTATAGGCCTTGCAAAAACGTTGACCGATCCCTCTCGATAAAAGCACGCGACTTTGAGTGCTCGATTTGTAACATTTTCTCCGTACCAGCCAACGGTGAATGGCACGCAAGAAACTTCTGACAAATTTAGGCCTCTTTTCGTGATTGAATCGATGAATTTGGGATACGTCAAAGGCACTTTGCTAGCTCGAAACAGATCATTAAAGGTGAAAGGAGGGTAGCCATGACCTGTGTAGACATGGTCCGATTTGATAGTCCCTGTGGCCAAATCGACAATGAGCTCATGAGTCTCTCCCCCACCACGAGCAACCACCTTGGCTCGGCGAGAAGGTGTAGATTTATTGTGCTTAGGTGAAGATAGCCACTTGATAACATCTTCCTTGTCATGTTCTTCAAGATCAACATAATGAAAGGTTAGATTAGGTAAGTTCCCAAGGCTAGAGTTTAAAACAGTAAGCCTTATTTGGTTGATTTCGTTCGGATTTAGAGGGTCTAGAGGGTGAGAGAAGCTACCTCTCGAGGAGCATTTTATTAGGACAAAAGCTAAAACAGAAACAAGAATATTCATGGATGCTGCCAGGCTTGATTAAGCTGTGAACAAAATGCTGAGCTACTCACGGTTACACTATTTAAGAAGCTAAAAATATGCTTAATTTATGTTATCCCAACCACCCTGCCCCAAGAAAAAGGAGGTTTGGTTGCTTTGGTGCTCAGCAGCCTTTTATTAATAAGCAGAAGAATCATGAAGCCCATGCCTTGCCTTGACAGCAAGAATAATTCAATTGCTTTGCTTTTGAATTGTCAAATGAAGGGAATCATGTGCATTTCTCTGCTTCTCAGAGAAAGCTAAGCTCATGCTTCAAGTTTATCCTATTTGTGTGCTATATGTGCGTACACGAGTAACCTTATTTTTCTTGCAGTAACTAATATCCACAATCTTAAAACAACTAGTTGGATGGAAAGCAATGTGGCCATTCGACAGTTTGAAGTGGCTTGACTTTGAGTACATGATTGCTCTGGAAAAAATTGGCAGGCCGGAGCTCAAATCCACTGCTTATTGTTGGCATGAGTGGAAAATCTTCTTGGTATGGTACATGATGGAAACCTAATGTGTACCATAACACAATGTCCTTATTCTCTATGCTTCTGTTTCTGCATTAACAATAGACGAACTTCTAAACCAAAAAAAGTATTAATTCATAAATAATGAAGCTATATATAGAGGAAAATATTGGAATTGACAACTAGCAATCTACAAGATATATGAAAAGGACCAGTACCTGAGGCTCCATCTAGCCAAGGTGTCATCTCCATGGCTCTGATCAGCATATAGTCCCCCTGCCCATTTTTCAGACTTGTTATAAGGAGTCACCCACACATTGTACGTGGTGAAGGCTCCTCTTATGTGTGAATAATCATCGTCTGATAAGTGGGTGGTCGCAGTTGACCATGGAATCAGGCGGTAACCAAAGAAATTGCCCATATTGGTCCTCTTGTTAGGATTAATTATTAATAACTCAGCGTCCTCTAAGCCAAGCTTAATCCTTGCATCAGACTCAGTTTTAGCTGTCTCGCTGACAACCCTCCAATAGGACTTCCTTGGTGAACTGTGATCAGTCACTGGGGTCATTTGCAAACTGGACTTCACAAAGGAGTTTGCATCGCCATCCACATCAAGATTAAGGTGGTAACTGAGGAAGTGGTCATGGTGTACACCCAGTGTATTTTCCGCTAAGATTGTACCATAGACTTCCTCATTTATTTGATCTTTGTGCATATATATTGATCCCCTCACTTCTAACAAACCAGTTAACCCAACCTGCAAGATAAATCAGTAGGAGTTCTGAGAGAAACAGGTTCCAGTACAATCTAACAAATATGCTAATCTAAATTAGTCAAAGGAACTGTTATTTTCAACAGTGGCCCTTCCCTTGAGTTGCTACAATTGGCAAAAATCTCAACCACAAAATCAACATAACATTGTGAGAATTCCCAATTTACTGTTGTATTTCACATGATATCTGGTTAATTTTTTCTGTTGTAGTCCATTTTAGACCTGAGTCAAAGTTAGGGAAGTTATACTGTTCCCAAGTCGCAAAAGAATTGCAAAACACAACTTTGTTTAGATGGAACCATCATGGCTATTAATTAACTAATGTGATTGTGGCATTTCTCCCTAATGCATTTACGTGATAGTAGCATTCTAGTAGCTCAAGTCTTGTGTACAAAAAAAATAAGTGATAGGAGAGTTTTGTCCCCCCTAATAAGTCCTTCTCATTTAAACTGGATTAACCAAAACTTAATGTTGTTTCTGAATATTGGAATTTAGGAAAAAAAAAAAGAAAACATTTTTAGTAGAATTAGGAAGAACGAAAATTATGAAGGGTGACCCTCGTGGGACCCACGTGTGGTCTAGAAAATAAACTGCCTCCATGATTTTGATGTCTCCCCTGTTTGAGAAAAGAATATATCTTCTTAAAAATAAAAATCATTTGGGCCATGCAGTCATATAACATTACATGATCTACTGCACTAAGTAAATAATTTCAGGTCTATTGAGACAATTCTGATATGTGAACCACAAGGACATACCGTGACTTTAATCGAGCCACTCTGCTTAAATTCCCAATCGTTGACGTAGTCATAGTTACCAACAGTTGACACCATTCTTACCACTAGACTCACCTCTGGCCTAGCCTCTGTTATCTGCAAATCAAGCCCATCCCATTCAATTCAAACTGTCCATGAAACTAATGTTTTTTTTTTTTTGACAATATGAAACTAATGTTAGTACCCCAACAATAAATGAGAGTTTCACCAACCACTTTGCCAGGGATTAAAGTCTCAGTGTGACGCCACATTATATCCCCAGCATGTTTCTCAAAGATGCAAAATACATTAGGCATCTTTACAGGCAACCCATTTGGGCCAGCAAAATAAGCGTCCATGAAAACAGCATTTTCTGGGCAGTCTCTGAGTGGCTCAAGTGTCACTGCGCTGAGGCCATACCCGTATTCGCCGGCATCGAAGAATGTCCTGTAGGACCATTCTTCGGTTAGGTCCATGTATGGCACGAAAAGCTCTGACAGGAAGCCTCTGTACAAAACTTGACGAAACTCTTGCTTCTGGGCGTCAAATATTGATGCCAAGGATATAATTGGACCTGCTCGAGCGTCAAAACCACTTGGCCCACCTAATGCACAAGTGACCCAAAACAAGAAATTGATAAGTTAAGAAACAATCGTGGAGGATTCAGCTTAGTTTGAATAATGAAATATGTGTCTATTGTATTAAAAAATTTAGGATTTAAATTCAATCCTTTTCATCACAATAAAATATATGTCTATTGTATTAAAAAATTTAAGGTTTAAATTTAATCCTTTTCATCCAGTGCTCTTTTTAATAATGGATTATCATTTCTGCTAAAAAAGAAAAAAAGAAAAGAAAAAATTGGCTAACAGCCAGCAACCCTATAAGTCAATAGCAATGGCAAACTTCATGAATTAATAACAACCAAATTGGAAGCAAATTTACCCGTCACAAAAATTTTTCAAGCAAAGCATTACGATAGGCCGGCATTACCAATTACGCATGAATTTTTGGGCCAAGGAGGGCCAACCGCTTACCTAATCCTGTGTCCATCAATTGTGAAACTTGGGCCGTTGGGTTGAACCACCGCTATTCTCTTCAGTTCTGGCCCGAAAGGCTGCCTTTGTTCTGATCCCCTGTAATCAGTCCCATCTGCCTTTGGCACCGGAACCGTTAATCTCTCATGGAATCCCGTGATCTTCCTCTCATCGAGATCAACGGTCACGGTGACTCCCTCAACCGGTCTCATGTACAGATTCACTGTACCATCCAAGTAGTAACACATAACCCTAACGATCCTTTTGCCTTTTCTCTTCTCTCCATACCACCCAATTGTAAAACTCCCACACACAACCTCTCCAATCTTGAGCCCCCGCCTGCTAATTGACTCCAAAAACGGTGCGTACTTGTACAGCAAATCACTTGCTGCTTTTTGCTCTTCAAAATTGAGTAATGGTATCCGAAACCATCGTAAACTTTATCAGAAACAATCTTTTGGACTGACAAGTAAACTGTGATTTCGCGGGTGGTGTGGTTTATACGTGCAATAACAAAGGCTTGACGAGGTGGGTTTGTGGTTGGTGGGCTCTTTAGCCACGAAATAATGCTTGGTTTGGATGGCTCCTCCAGGCCTACATAGTGAAATGATAGTGGGAGTGCGGAGGCAGAGTATGAATTGTGGACTATGTTTTTGACCAGTGTGAACTCAGTTGGGGTTAAGGGGTCCAGTGGGTGTTGCTGCTGTCGTGTGTGGACAATAAAGAGAGTGGAAAACAGAAGAAAGAGGAGAGTTTTGGAGGTTGCAGCCATGGATGTGTGTGGTTAGTGCCTCCATTATTTATGGGCAGGAGACAAATTGAATTTCTTTTCCCATTTTCCGTTTGATTGAATGTTACACAACCGTTTGGAATTTATTATAAAGTGAGATGATATGATTGGTGAGTTTCTGACAAGTTGTCGATTATTGGTTGTCTTCTCTCGAAATTGTTTCACTGAAAATGGATTTAGATTGTTTGTGTCTGCCGTCCTGCGTTATCCTAGCTGCCAATGCACTAAACAAAATGGGAAAATAGGACATAAATAATTTTTTTTTTTGAAATTTTTAATATAACTTATTTTTTAATAAATATAAATTATTTATAATTTTACACTACAAAGAACTTACTTAAAATAAATAATAATAAAATATATTTATATAATATAATATTATCAATAAGTTGTGCACAAAAAATAAGTAAAGATAATAAACATTTTTATACTGTAAATACATGATATTTTATATTATAGTTTTTTATGTATAGTATAAAAATTAATTGCATCCGCTTGGGTTAAAATTAACAGTTCTGAGTTACTGATTTTATAAATTTTTTTTGTCTGATTGAATTAAGGGATGAATATTTTTTATAAATAAAGTCTAGAGTTTGAAGTCATATCTCATCCCAAATCTTTAATTTAGTGGCAATTAGAATATACCTATTGTTTAATCATAAAAAAAGAATTGAGTCATTGATAGTGGATGGAAAATCGTAAATTTTATAATCCGAAAATAAAAAATGAACAATTATTCTCTAAAAAATTTCTAGCTTATGTCCTGCAATGTCAATTGTGTTTGGCAATTATTGAGTGCGATACTTTTTCTTCTTCTTCTTTTTTTTTTTTACATTTATTATGATTATTGGTTATATATTTTAAATTTTTGTATGTACAACCCTAATTAATGAACAGAGACTACAAATTTATATTTAATATTTATACCAATAAATAATAAATATTTAAAACGCGTCAAATTAATCGTTTCTATACGTTGAAGTTATTTTATAACAGTCAGTCCATGTTTGCTGATTTTTTTTTTTTTTTTTGACAGAACATGTTTGCTGATTATGATTGCAATTGAGGATGCTATAGCATATCATGGAAGATGGAACTAAAAATGAGGAAAAACAAATAAAGTCTGACTGCTTTTGGTACAACCCCAAACAGGCCCACCCCCACGGGGGGTGGGGGAAAAAAACAAAAGAAAAAGTCAGCAGCTTTTATTCTTCTTAGGATAAAATTATTGTGATTAATTATTTTATTTTTAGATGAGCAACGGATTCCTTTCGAAGAAATTTGCAGGTTGGAGCTGGAATCCACCATGTAGTGTTGGCATCACTGGAAAATCTTCCTGGCGAGGAATATGATGGAACCCCACGGTGTACCATAAAACTATATCTTTGTTTTCAATCACTCTATTCCTGCACACAATTTAATTGAATAAAAAGAACCCAACTCCAATATCCAAAACTCAATGGCAAACGCCTCGGCCTTCTTTACTCAAAATTCATAAAAATTGATTAGAGTCAATTAGATCACCACAAAACAAAAGTTAAGAGTAGATGGAAAGACTTTGACAAATAAATGATGCTTTAATCTAAATATTATTATACTTAGCTAATCTCTCAAAAACATTTCAATATTTAAAATTTAAATTTTTATTTGAAAAGTCTCAAATTATAATTTTATAAAATAAATGTAGAATTTAAAAAGAATGATTAGTTTATTATATAATTTATGTCTTATTGAATTTTTTAATAGATAAACAAACTATTATATTTAACATAATTTTTTAAAAGAAAAAGAAAAGAGAGGAGAAAAAAAAAGTCCAGAAAATGACCTGCGAGCCCAAACAGCCAAGCCATCTTCTCCTCGGCTTCTGTCAGCGTAAAACCCACCAGCCCACCTCTCTGACCTGTTATAGGCAGTCATCCATACTTGGTACTGGGTATAAGCAGCTCTAATTTGCGGATAATCATCGTCTATTAATAAAGAGGTAACGGGTTCCCCGGTAATCAGCCGGTAACCCACTTGATTTCCGAGTTTAGTCCTCTTATTTGGATTCACGATCCACAGCTCGGCTGGCTCCAAGCCCAGCCGAATCCTTGCATCCAATTCGGTCCTAACGGTTTCTCTAAGGACCGTCCAATAACTTTTTCTAGGCGGCGGTGCGTCGAACTGTGGCACTCTCGTCGTTTGCAGTTTGGCTTTGACGAAGGAGTTGTCGGTACCGTCAATGTCGAGGTCCAAGTAATACGTGACGAAGTGGTCGTGATTAATGCCAACGACATTTTCCGTTACTAATGTGCCGTAGACTTGATGTCTGATTTGCTGGATGTTTGTGTAAGATGTGCCCTTCATCTCCAAAATGCCCGTTAATCCCACCTGTAAAACAAATTTATCAATGGCACATTGATAATATGGGAGCAACAACAGACACCTTGTTTGCAGTGGTTCTCGAAGTTTTTTTTATTATTCATTTTTTTACAAAATTAAAAACATAGATATAAATAAATGTCATTTTACAATCTGAAGTTTAATATATATAAATTTTTCAAAAAAAATAAATTAGAGAAATTTTTAGTCTTCGGTTGGGGTATCTTGCTGCGAAGCGCCGTACCCCTAAGTTTGTTGTATTGGTTGCACCGAGTTGCGGCAGCTCGTTACCCCAAACAGAGGATTAAATTAATCCTCGTCTTTTTGCCAAAAAAAAGAAAAATATTTGAAGAATTTTCTTTTTTTTTTTTTAGCGTATAGAAATTGAAGTTTAAAATTTAGACTCTAGGATAAAATTCAATTCTATTAAATTTTTAATTTTATAAAATCAAAAAAATGAAACAATACTTGGGAGATATCGCAAACACTTATTCTGGATGCCTATAGTTGCTCCCTTATTTATAAATGTGTTAACTAATCAACTTAACTCAACAGCAACTAGTTTTCGTGATCTAATGATAAAATTGTTCTGAGTTCTTAATCTCAATAACAAAAATAAAAAACTTAGTTTTTTTTTTGTTCTAATTGGAAATTAAATTTAAAATTTTCAGTTTTGAAAATGGCTCTAATTTTAATTGAGTTATAACATAATGGTAAAAAAATGGTACAAATTATAAAAATGGTTCTTTCTTAGTTTGTTTTTTCAGGTGTCATAATGATAATATCCTTAAGTTTTCCATAAATAAAGAGTACAAATTAAAATGTACAAAAATAGAGTACAAATTGCAGTGGACAAATCAATTGCTAAATCTATATTTTTCATTTAGGACTTTCATTTCAAATCTATGAATAGATAATAAGAGATTTTGCAAGGTATAAGTGGAGTTTTTTTTTTTTTTGTATGAGTTTCGTTACGTAACTTAATTATTATAAGTAGTATTAAAGTAGTTATTTATTTTAGCTAATGTCGTGTAATAATTTATTTTTTAAAAAAAATTTAATAATTCAACAGGGTATTTTATTTTATTATTATTTTATTACTATCTAAATATTTTTAATTAGTATTATTGTCGATGGAAAAATGGTGTAATATTTTTAATAGACAAAAATGAAAAGGAAAACAAAAACATATTTCAATCCACTAGCAGATAAATTACAGTACACCCCATAAATGCATTTGTTGAAGAAAACTGGTCACGAAAAATGGAACCTTACCCCAACTTTAATGGCACCACTCTTCTGGAACTCCCAGTCCAGAACATAGTCATAATTCCCCACGGTAGCCACCATCCTGACCACCAAATTGATTTCTGGCTGCCCACCTGTTATCTGCAGAAGTAATGTTCTCTAAAATTTCAATCCCTAATAAACCCACAACAAATCTCATTGTTGTAAGGCGTTGATAAGAATTGGAAAGAATTTGCTATACCACTTTTCCGGGTACAATAGTTTCTGTATGTCGAAATGCAACATCAGCACCATATCTCTCGAAAATGCAAATGACCCGAGACCTCTTTATCGCCTTACCGTCACCTCCAGCATCATACCCATCTAAATACACAGCATTAGCCGGGCAATCAATCAATGGCAGGAGGGTGCTGGCACATCGTCCAAACCCAAATTCACCCACGTCCATGAAGGTCCTGAAATACCATTCATTTGTAGGATCCATGTACGGAACAAATGTCTCAGAAACATGACCTCTGTATAGCACCCGCCTAAATTGGTCCCTTTTCTTATCGAATATGGAGGCTGTTGATATGATGATTCCTGCCCGCGTATTATATTGTACATGAAAATCCCAATTGCCCCATCTAATGTTATGGCCATCAATGGTGAATCCACCATCCGATACATTATAAGTGATAGAATTAGGCTTCCCCTTTGGGCGAAAATCGGTGCCCTCAGGTTTACGCAGAGGGGAAGTAAATCTATCACTGTAGGAAATTATTTGCATAGAATCAACATCTACTAGCATTGTGATTCCCTCAATTGGCCTTGCATAAACATTGGGCGACCCTCTATTGTAGAAGCATGCAATTTTAAATGCTGGTTTTGTAACAAGTTCACCATACCAGCCTATTGTGAATCCTATGCAAGAAACATTGGACAAATTCAAGCCTCTTTTCCCAATAGATTCCTGGAATTTAGGATACTTAAAAGGCAGCTGGGAAGCTTGGTAATACTCCTGAGGAGAGACAGGAGGGTAGCCATGGCCAGCGTAGACATGGTCCGAAATGATAGAGCCTGAAGCAAAGTCCACAATGAGCTCATGAATCTCACCCCCACCGCGAACAACCGCCTTGGCTCGGCGAGGAGGAGAGGGAACAGACTGATTTTGCTGGTATGAAGATAGCCATTTGACAACATGTACTTTTTTTGGCTCTTCCACATCAACAAAATGGAAGGTGAGATTTGGGAGATTGGCAAGATTAGAATTTTGAACAATGAGTCTTATTTGGTTTATTTCAGTTGGATTGAGAGGGTCTAGGGGATGATGAAGCCTGGCATTTATCAGGCAGACTTGCAAGAGAAATGCCAGAACTAGCTGGATAGTATTCATGGCTGTAAGAAAGTTTTATTTCTCGAGCTATGAAAGCACCTAGAAGTTACTGTTCTAACAAGAGGCAGGTCCTAATATATGGAGCGTGTGTAAGGTAGGCTGCCTAACACTTATTTATAAGACCTCTGTTATAACACCAAAAAGATTTGTGTTGGATATTTTATCCAAATAAAATTATGTCTTAATTTTTTGTAATTATTATAATATTTTTTGTAATAAAAAATTAATAAGATAAATTTCTTTTTTTTGTTACAAAAAACTTATGGTGATTGCAAAAAAATAAAAATATAGTTATATTTGAATAAAATCTTGAACGTAAACTGTAATTTTTCCGTTAAAGACTAAATAGTATATTTATCACCATCTCATTCCATTTTGTTATCAAAAGTCAGGAGACGAACAAGAGCTAGAAAAGTCACCAACTAAAATGTCTTTTGAGTTAAAAAAAAAATATTATAAATGAATAAACGAATTGTGACTTTTAAGTTGTCAGTCATTAAATTATGTAGAAATATTTTTTATATATAAATAAAAATTATTGTATGAGACTCTTATATTTATGATATTTAAAGAAGAGTCAATATACTCAATTTTTCCTTTATTTTTGTAAGAAATTCAAGATTCAAGCCGAATTTTGGTGATCATTAAGTTGCAAGGGGATAATATTTCAGATATAGCAAGACTTCCCTTCTTTTTACGTATAAATATTTGTAGAGAATTTATTTTACATAATAAATGTAAAAAATTTACCGTTTATATGTCAAGACTGGGTGTATTTATATAATTTATTAATAATATGGACGGGGGTATTGTCCCTCATCCACAGTTTTTGTCGAATGTTAGAAAGGGTAGGACTCTGTATTAGTGAAAGGATTTGCTCCTTCTGCACAATTAACTAACTCTGAATTCTGGATCACGAGGATGGCGAGATGGGCTCTTTTTTTCTTTCAAGTGTTGGGACTAAATCAGGTTAAATTACAATGTCAAATCCTGTTTTTGGATTTGGTTATAAAGAAAATTATGCATTCTGAACCAGCCTTCAATACACGTAAGCTCGTTGTAAAGGAATTCTTCGGTCTAAGTCAGATTTTACGGTGTAATTGGACAATAGCGTCGCATTGATTTCTGCAGCAATAAATTCAAATTGACAGACAATTCATTACGAAAAGAAGAGGGAAGAGTTGACCCAAGATTTTCTTTGACATCCAAATCAAAGCAATAATAAAGAGGTAATATTTGCATGTCTGTGGTTGGGGCCCAGGGCCAGCGGTGCAGATTCTTCATTTGCCTTCCAGTGCTTAATCTGGAGCAAATGTTAGGAAAACAATATCAACACGATGGTTAGAGGTGTTAAAATCTGACCTGACTCGATGGGTTGACCAGAATCCGCTCGAAAAAATACGACCCGAACCCGATTGAAAGGATGACCTAACCCGAAATGACCCGAACCCGAATGACCCGAAAATCTTTGGGTCAAACCCGACCCAACCCTAACCCGACCCGTTTGACCCGAACTTTTTTTTTCTTAAGGAAACAAAAAAATAAAATGAAAAAATTTAGCATATTGTATATTATAAAAAGTATAGATTATACTATTTTCAATATAAATCTTAATTATAAATTTTTTTAGAATATTTTGAGATTTTTTATACAGTTTTAAATTTTATTTTAATTTTTTAAAATATTTTAAAAGAGAAATTTTCAATTATTTTTCAATCATATGATTTTCTTTGATTTTTAAGAATTTTTAGTAAAATTTTTGAAATTTTTAAATTTTAAAAATTTTTAATAAAAAATGTCACGTCATCATTTTTGATGACGTGGTCAACCCGTGAGTTGACTCGAACCCGACCCGAACCCGAAGTGACCCAACTCAAAATGACCCGAAGATAACGTGACCCGTAAGTAACCCGACCAGAAGTGACCCGAACCCGAAGTGACCCAACCCAAACCTAACCCGATGACCCGTTTTGACACCTATAACGATGACATTTGAGTATTCAATTGACAGTTAATACATCAATACATATCTCAAAAGTGGCCTATGGTCATTCAAATATTTAATGTGATTAAGTCTGTAAACGAGTCGATACATTCGTTAAAAGGTCGGTAGCTCAGTTCGATAAAAATTCGGTTCGAACTTGTTCATTTACTAAATGAGCGATATACAAATTTAAAACTAAAACTCGTTTAATAAATGAGCCGAACCTGAACAATAACAGGCTCAGTTCGGTATAAACTCATGAATAACTTGATAAATATATCATTAAAAGCTCGTTTTAATATATATCATTGTGGACTCGTTTAATGTATTACTAATATTTAATTATATCATTTAACTTTTAATATAAATATTAATGAAATTAAAGTTGATTTTTTATTTATTTTCAAATGCTCTCAACTTCTCGAGTCTACTAAACTTACTACCCAAAAGACTCAAGTCCAACCCTCATACATTATTTCTCCATTATTTCCTCCTGTCTCTTTTTTTTATTTGATTTTTTTCTTAATTAAAATAAAATTACATATTTATTTTTTTTATAAAAGAATATAAATTCTTTGGATTAGAAAAAAATTAAAATACAATTAGATAAATTGATTGATGATACATAACATGGATATATATATATATATATATATATATATATATATATATATATAAAGTTTAGATAAAAAAAAATACCAACAAAAAACAAAAATCGAGCCGAGCTCGAGTTGAGTCTGAACTTCGATAAAATGTAACGAACTGAGTTCGAGTTTTCATTTTTAAAACTCGAATCGAGTTCGAGCCGAACTCGAACATAAAAAAATTCTTAACGAGTCGAGCTCGAGTCTGGTAAAGCTCGGCTTGGCTTATTTGTACTCCTAAATATGATGTTTTTAGTGAATTTAGTATGACACTAGAATAATATAGATCGGATCTATTTAATATTTTATTCGGTTGTGTGGAAGAGAATTTACATCAATTTAAACATAGATTGAATTACATCCAACATCATATATGGTGTATCTATGGTTTGTATACCAGAATTTACAAAATCATAATTTTATGTTTTTGTGCTCTTAAGTTGTCATTAACTAAAGTTAGTTTTCGTTCGGCTTTGTCGGCCGTCGTGCCGTTTGTTTTTCAGTTTTGGTGTTGGTTTTGGTTGTCGTGGGTCGATGATTCGATGGCTTTGTTCATGGGGTGCTTGCGGGCCTCCCTTCTTACGATAGTCAATTTTCTGTTGTCGGGCTTCCTCTCCCCTACCCTCCCTAGCCACCTCGGTGGTTGGTGGGGGGTAGGGGAGGTGCTTTTCTACTTTTGGAGGGTGGTCGGGCTATGTATAGTGCAAATCAGCCGAGGTTGTGGTGGTTTTAGAGGCTCTGCTTTTCCTCTGATGGTCAAGGGTTTGGCTGCAAGTGTGAGATGCGGGTTGGCTTTCTTTCTCTCTGTCCAGATCCGAGTGTCTCTTATGCTTTTCTTGAAGGCTTTGGACGAGATTTGGAGTTTGGTTGATGCCGTGGTGGCATGGTGGCGTCATGTTGCGCTGGAGCTCTCGCCGGTGTTCTCCGGTGCTGGCCCATCCCTATTCAACGGGGTGGGCTGTGGAGCTGTCTTAGCCGGTGGGAAAAGAGCCGTTCAATGCTCTGTATACCTAAATGCCGGCTGTTTGTGGCCTGTGGGCCTTCGGGCTTGGCCTGTTGTCCTATGGTCCCTCTTCCATTTGTCTGGGCTTTGGGCTCAGGCATGGCTGCCTCTAGATGTGTCCTCTTCCATTTAATAAAATGATATTTGCTATTTGTTCAAAAAAAAACTAAAGTTATTTTTAATAATAAAAATGCCACAAAAATTGACATTAACTGACAAATTGCCTCGTATTAAAACTTGAAAAATTCAATCGCAACCCCCAATCTTTGCAAAAACCTACAATTTAATGCAATTTATTACACTAAGAAAACCTGAGAGAAAATTAGTATTTACTTCTTTTTCTTTTTCTTTTTTTTTCTTTCGAAATCGAGCGGAAGAAAGAGAGTCTAAGGATGAGACTTGTGATCACTGAGAAAATGGCTGAATAAGAGAAGCTCGGTGAGGAAGAGAAAATTTTAAAGTAAGGTTTTGTTTGTGTATGACATTGTAATTTATATACAAGGGTACTGTAATCTTTTTATAATTTTTGTCCACTTGACTAACAATCATTGGTCATATAAAATTTTTTTGTAATTTCTGAAAATATGATATGTGGACTGCAAATATACCATATCTATAAGATGTTGTATGTAATTTACTTGTTAAACAAAACACCAGCGAAGTTTGGAGTTCCCAGAGATGGTCTCTACACGAGTTAGTTGAATCAAAAGAAAAAGGTTTAACAATAAGGGGATAAGGATTTTTTTAGTCCTAAACCTTTAGGTTTTTTTACGTTTGAGTCCTAAACCTTTTTGACTTTTCATTTGAGTCCTAAACTTTTTGATTTTCTACCAAATTAGTCCCTCTGTTTAATAAAAGTGATCAATCTATTAAAAAATAATTTTAACTTTACAAAAAATTATTTAAAAAAGATTAAATATATGAATTGAATGTCTTTTTTATAAAAAAATATACATGTGGCCTATTTAATTCGTATATTTATTGATTAAAAAAATATTTAATATGCATATTTTGTTGATGAAAAAAATATTTAACTCATGTATTTAAACTTTTTTAAATGATTTTTATTAAATTAAACTCACTTATTAATAGATTGACTACTTTTCGTAATTTAAAGGACTGATATAGTAAAAAATAAAAAGATTTAGGACTCAAATGAAATGTTAACAAGGTTTAGGATTCAAACGTAAAAAAATCTAAAGGTTTAGGACTTTAAAAATATTTATCCCTAACAATAAGCACATCCCAAGCGTACAAGACCTGTAATGTGACTGTAAGCATATAACGGGCCTTTCTTTTCACCTCCAGGCCCAAAACAAATAGATTTTGATCGAGAAAAGAAAAAGGGCAACTAGAAAGCCCTGATGGTCAAATCCAAATGGCCTATGTCCCAATGGAAATATGTTCTCTACTATACACAATTCTATGGCCCAGGTCCATGTCATGGACTGGATAAATAAGTAGAATCATGGCACATTTAAACTTGTTTTTTAAAATTTTAGGATAATGATAGTCGGACTGGAAAAGAAAGAGGAAAAAAGGAAAAAAACAAAAACAAAAACAAAAATGGTCTATCGTCTAGAAGGCGGTGAGTCTGTCTAGGAAGCTCTAGAACATGAAGGGAAGGCACCACCACCACCTCCACCTCTGTATTAGTTCATTGCTTATCTAATGCGCCTTTGGCCCCCTGCACTGCCCATACTTTCCAAATCTCAAACGCCAACGCACCCACGACCCACGACCCATTTTTTATTGGTAATAGCTTCTAAGCTTTCTGTCTTCTTTCGGTTTCATTTTCTCAACCAGGTGATTTTTATCTCTTTTTGTCAATGCATTTGAATTGAGAAGCTGGCCTAGCTCACCTTTAGCTTAGCTTAGCTTAGCTTTCTCTGCTATCTGCTCATGAATTTAACAAGTGTTTATATCGCTGATGATGATGATGATGATCATGTTTCTTTTTCTTGTTAACTGTTCTGCTCTGCTTTTACTTTTTTTTTTTTTTTTTAATTGATGATGATGATGATGATGATGATGATGATCAGTGATTGTTGATCGTTTTTAGAAATGGGTTGCTCTTTTTTTGTGCTGCTTGGTTTTGTTTCTTGAAATATTTGACCTGGTTTTAGTTTTATGGGTTATTTCACATTTATTTTAGTGGCCGGAGATATTGATAATTTGGTTGGTTTCTGTCTCCAGCCCTCTCTCTCTGTATAATGTTTTTTTGAACTTCAAATCTTTTTCTATGAAACTGAAAAGGAAAAGCAGGTGGGATTATGCTATATAGAATAACTCCTTGGTGACAGAGTAAATAGATGGCAAAGAGTTGGTGGGGTTTGCTCTTCTCTGTTTTTTTTTTTTCTTTTTTAACTCCTGATTAGTCATTATGAAACCTGTTTTATGTATGCATTTCTAAATCATGTAGCAAAATTTCTAGCGCGTATTTTGTGTTTAATTCATTCCATTTATGCAATTGGCTTGTGATTATCTCCCCATTTGATGTGTGTTTATTGATTGGATTTGGGTACCTTTGACTTGCTTGCTAAAAGACCTGTGTGAACTTATGTTTTTTTTTTTTTAAATCTGATTTGTACGCCATTTGATAAACATTTTTTGCTAGTTCATTTGGTTTCGTTTTCATTGTAGAATCTGGATGTAACAGATTCTAACTATATTTTTAGTGCTTTGGTTTACCCACCTGTCACTTTTATTTCTATATGACTTGTCCCAATGCAGGAATGGCTGAACCTGCATACACTGTGGCATCTGATAGTGAAACAACTGGAGAGGAGAAGTGTTCGACTACTTTTCCAGAAATTGCAATTGGAATTGACATTGGCACTTCACAATGCAGTGTTGCAGTCTGGAACGGCTCCCAACTGGAGCTTCTTGAGAATACTAGAAATCAGAGGTTGATGCGATCATTCGTCACCTTCAGCAATGAAAACCCTTCGGGAGGAGTCAATAATCAACTCTCTGATGAACATGAAATGTTATCCGGTGCTACAATTTTCAACATAAAACGCCTCATAGGCAGAGTGGACACTGACCCTGTGGTTCATGCAAGCCAAAGTCTTCCGTTTTTGGTGCAGACGTTGGACATTGGCATGCGCCCCTTCATTGCAGCCTTGGTGAACAATGCTTGGAGATCCACCACTCCCGAAGAAGTTCTTGCAATATTTCTGGTTGAACTTCGGGCAATGGCTGAACTGCAGTTGAAGCGCCCCATACATAATGTTGTTCTGTCCATTCCAGTTTCCTTCAGTAGATTCCAGTTGACG
Organism: Carallia pectinifolia; assembly: GCA_037832335.1. Lineage (NCBI taxonomy): Eukaryota > Viridiplantae > Streptophyta > Magnoliopsida > Malpighiales > Rhizophoraceae > Carallia > Carallia pectinifolia. The sequence goes on from CM075443.1 coordinate 15,157,054, forward strand.
CGGATTGAGCGAGCTTGTGCCATGGCTGGTCTTCGTGTTCTCAGGCTGATGCCGGAGCCAACAGCCGTGGCATTGCTGTATGCACAGCAGCACCAACAGACTGCGCATGAGAATATGGGCAGTGGAAGTGAGAAGAACGCCTTGATATTCAATATGGGTGCAGGGTTCTGTGATGTAGCTGTGACTGCTACTGCTGGAGGAGTTTCGCAGATTAGAGCCCTGGCAGGAGCTGCAATTGGTGGAGAAGACATTCTACAGAATATGATGCGGTACTTGCTGCCAAAGTCAGAGAGCCTCTTGCTGAGTAATGGAATTAATGAGATCAAATCAATGGCATTGCTTCGAGTTGCCACCCAAGACGCAATCCACAAGCTTTCCTCCCAGGCCAGCGTTCAGATTGATATCGACTTGGGAAAGGGAACAAAAATATGTAAGGTTGTTGATCAGGACGAATTTGAGGAAGTGAACCAGAGTTTATTTGAGAAGTGTGGGATCCTCATAACCCAGTGCATACGTGACTCGAGGGTAGACATAGATGATTTGGCTGATGTGATACTTGTTGGCGGCTGTTCGTACATCCCAAAGATAAGAAATCTTGTGAAGCATATATGCAAAAAAGAGGAACTCTACAAAGGGATGAACCCATTGGAAGCTGCAGTCTGTGGAGCAGCACTAGAAGGAGCAATAGCTTCAGGAGTCAGCGATCCTTTTGGAAACTTAGACCTGTTAACAATCCAAGCCACTCCTCTGGCCATTGGTGTAAGAGGGGAGGGGGACAACTTTGTCCCTATCATACCTCGAAACACCACAATGCCTGCAAGAAGGGAGTCATTCTTCACCACCACTCGTGATAACCAAGCTGAGGCCCTGATAATTGTTTATGAAGGTGAAGGGAGGAAGGTCGAAGAAAATCACCTGCTTGGATATTTCAAGATCGTGGGAATTCCGCCAGCACCCAAAGGAGTTCCAGAGATAAATGTCTGCATGGACATCGATGCCTCGTATGTGCTGAGAGTGTTTGCCGGGGTCATGATGCCAGGAACTGAACATCCAGTAGCACCCTTTATGGAAGTCAGGATGCCTACCGTTGATGATGGCCATGGTTGGTGCGCTGAAGCACTGCACAGAACTTATGGTTCTAGTCTAGACCTTGTTGGGGTGCATAAGAAGAAATGATATTGGTACTGATCTCAAGTCAGTTCTATCGATAGAAACAGTTACTTTGTGATAATTTGTTGCATGTTACTGTATTTGCTAAAATGTTTGCTGTGAGGAAGTGGTATGTGACTTTGCCTTTGTTATAAAGCACTTTAGCCTTTCTGTGTGCTTGCCATTTTGTTTACTTTCTCCCATAATTTTTGCAAAACAATTAGGCGTGTCTGTTGGTGTCTGCAATGCCTAGGCGTTGCTGGAGGTCGGCTCCACCGCAATTTCGGTACTCGGCGTTGCGGCCGCTGACCCAGCAATTATGGACATCAAAACGTTGTGTCTTATACTTGTGCCTGGGCTGGCTAGCCTACACACTTGCTTAGCAGTGTGTTGGGCTAGCCCATATATTATTGGAATGTGCTCTGTTTTGGGCCTGAAGCTGGCTGCCCATGATTAAATTCTGCATGAAAGTCTATTTGATGCTATGGTGGGAATTTTATGTCGGCCTGGTAGAGGCGAATCCGGTAGGTTCATGTTTATGTTTGTTGGATTTTGCTGAAGAATCTACCGGAAAGGTATACAATCCAAATAATGAATATACAAAGGGTAATTATTTAGTGTAAGCATTCCTAGATGCACATTTGTAATACATTCTTCTATTAAATAGTTGATATGCCCTGCAGAGTTTAATGTGCACTTAAATTCTTTAATTGAAAATATTAGGTAGCAAACAAAATAATATGAGTTGTTGGATATTGAAAATTAAAAAAAAAAAATTAATAATTATATATTGTTAAATGAATTGTGTAACTATTTGACATAAGATTGAATTGTATAGTAAAATTTTTTTTGAATTGAATAGTTTTTTCTAAGCAGGTAAAAGTGTATGGAGTGGAGTAAAATTACAGCAATACCCCACCTAGCCACCAACTTCATTGTGCTCAAATCTTTTTGGGCTGCCCTAGGCCATTCTACTGTCCATCCAGCAGAAAGTCACCAGAAATCCTCAGATGTGTAAGGCATGAATATTTGCATCAAGTCTACACCATCACTACTTGTCAGGAACCCCAAAAAACCAAGTGAAAGGAACACTTTGGAACCCCCACAGCGCAAACAACAAAGAATAAACTCCAAACAGTGACACTGCTATAATGAACACTGCCTTGATTTTGTCCACATCGAACCATTTAGAAGCAAAAATTTAAGAACTAATTGGGAAATATTGCAAAAAGAAGAGTCCAAACCGATTGATTCCAATTTTCCAACGTCACTGCAAGGGAAGAGAAACTTTATGTCACAACGACATGTAGTAGACGACAAGCTCCAGGCCCAAAACAAACACTTGTGTCCTGACAGCGAGCTTATATATATGTGTTACTTGACATACTCAATTCCCAATGCACAATCTACCTTAGTTCACTCTGCTCGCAAACACTTTCCAAGTCCACAAACTATAGGAGCAGAAGCTCCATTTTGACTTCCAAAAGCAACAGAAATTGACACATATATAGTCCCAGCAACTCTGCCATTGTTGAAAACAACCTACGAATTACTGGGATTAAGTCCAAAATTAATGTGTAAAATATATCAACCTACCAGCTAATACAATGTAGAAGAACGCATTAATAATCAAAGTTTTTCAAACCACGGTGTCTTTATTTACTACGAGAAAGATACTAGATTCTCAATCTCCACAAACCCACGTTAACCTTGAATTGAAGCAGAGATTTTTTCAAACGCCTTGCTACTCTAAGTACAATGCATTACAAAAAAAAAAAGTCTTCATGTTTTTTTTTTTTTTGCTACCATATAGATGGTATGTGGATTTCCCATGCAATGTTCGCCGTTTGGACCACGCTATCGCCTTCCCACGCTTTGCTGCCCAAAACCCAAAACGTAGACCTTCTTGATGTTTATAAAAAGCCCCCACGAAGAACAATGTTGAACAGGATTAATTGAGCTCAAAATTTAACATCCCATCTCGCACGTTGTCTTTTTTTTTTTTTTTTTAGTTTTTCCCACTGTTTTCAACTAATGTTCGTGCCTTGTTCGATCATCCACCGTCAGCAGGACCACGAGATTGATGAAATAATTTTACAAATATATTTTGTTTAAAAAATATAATTTATAAATTATTAGATATCGTAAATAAATTGCATCATCAATTTAATATTACTTAAAATAGGGAAGACGAAGCCCTAGTTTATATCCCGTTCCGGATAATGAAGTGTAACGAAAATGCTCAAATCCAATAACAATAATTAACGAATTATTGTAGGGCTGTCCCACTTCCATTGCATTTTAGCACATCGTAATGCATAAATCCTATTTATTTTTGTTTCTTGTTTTTAATTTTTCTTATTCTTTCTTTTTTTTTTTTGGTCATGGGTGGGACCGCCGTGCTTTAGAATCGTTGAGATGCAGACACGTAGCGACGTCTGAGGTGGGGAGAGACGATGGAAATGAGACCGCCAAGTGGGGGCCGCATCTTTGACCTATAAATCATCTCATCGTACGGCCGCCTGTAGAACTTCAAAAAGGGCAAGAAAGATTCGCGAGCCTTTTCCGTTCTGCTGACGTGGCAATCCTTCTTGAAGAACATGGCCGGTGATTGCAGGAACGATGGGCGTGGGGTCCGCGGCAGAGAAATTTTGACGCGATTACCGGCGGTGACGCACTGGGGTAATGGGGTTGACGGGAATAGACTTTTCTTGGTGGGCCCAGTGTGGATGTAGCCGTTGATGCTTCCAGGTGGTGTTCTGTCAACCGGTGACGCGAACGAGAGGGACCTAGCGTTGACCGGGGAGATTAACTCGGGGCCGAGAAGGGCGGAACTGGCGGGTCCCACTTTGGATGCTGACGTGTCAGTTAATGTCAGGTACCACGGCTTGAGGGAATCAAAATGTTGGGACACGGTGAAGGAGAACCGTGAGGAGGAGCATGAGCCAACCTTGGCCGTCGATTTGATCGAAGATGGCTCAAATCGGAGGGATGAAACTCGAGGGTAGGACGCAAAGTCATTGAAGTCCAGTAATTCTTCAAAGTCCAGCGACGATACCACCATCGTGACCGTCGATAGATCAACAAATGGTCGTACACCCTTCACCAGATATAAAAAGTCAAGTGCTGTCAATTCAAGGCAAAATATATTAAAGTAACGAATGAGATATAATATTGGTCGTAATATTTTAAAAAAATTTTCAATTCAAACTAAAGTTAGAATTAATTAATAAAAAAATATTAATTTTAATTTTTAACTGAAATTAATGTCGTAGTTATCTCTTCCAACTGCCATTATAAATTACAATTAATTAATTACTCATGTCCTATAGCCTTGAGCAATGCCAATAAAGGTCCCAAGTGGGAATTAACGGAAGAAAAGAAAAAAAAGTGTGGAAGACATCGTACCTATTAGCAATTGATATTTGGCTTAGGATCTAATAACATTTTATATAAAAAAAAAAAGAAAAAAAAAAAAAGAAGGACAAAAGCAATGCTTCCTATTAGACAGGAGTTAGGTAAAACAAATAGTAACAACCAACTGCGGATCCCTCCAGCAGGCTTCGCAAAAAGTATTTGAGACTTGGCATTAATGAGATAAACAAAAAGGGCAATCTGCTGAGGCTAGGCAGAATTTGATTTTTTTTTTACCTTCCATAAATAGGAAAAGAGAGATGGTGGGTCAATTACAAATGCCTTGTAAAGCCTGCATGGGTAGTACTCGGCCACAATTTTCAGTGCCGCCAGCAACATGTTCATAAAAGCCGAGGCTGACCTGAAATATGCTGCATTTAAAATGCAACAATTGTTTAAAAAAAAAAAGAAAATTCAAATCTCAGTCATAAAATCTGGAGGAACATTGGGTAATTACATTTAATTAGTTATTAAGAAAGTTTCGCTTAAATTGACCAACACTGGAAGACTCTAAAATGATAATTAATCGGGTTAAATTCCTAATAATGCCCTTGAACAGGACAGACCAATTAATAATGTTGCAATGAATGCGACAATTAATTAATTAAAGTATCACTCCTGACATTGTTTGACAACTTAACGGAGTTCTGTTTTGCCGGTTGCCCCACACATAGCTTCCCGCCTACTCTCTCATTAATGTGGATTGCAATTTTTCTTTCTTTTTTTTTTAATTGATTGGCTCCAACCGTAATTCGAGGACTTTTAACTTTTTAACAATTAAGCTGTAGTTCATTGATGGATTGCAATTGCCTTGCTAGCATGCAAATACCAAAAAAATAAAAAAAACCCCAAAAAAAGTGCCTCTATTTTCAAAGCCGTATTGAAGTTAAAATTTGAGCTTGCTGCTTGCTTACTTGCATCGAAGAGGAGAACAAATTGTTCAACGGTTCTTGCCATGGTTGCAATAGCCACCTCCAGAGTAAACACTAGCAAACGGGTAAAACTAAAAAATACAAAACATATATATATTTTAGCAAATAATTACAATATATATTATTTGGAGATAGAAGTGTATAGAATGTGTTGTTGGTCACTTACAGCTTTTGTGGGTGAAACTTTTGGTAGTACTCCTGCTTAATGCGAAAGATCTGCAACATAGAAGCCAAATGGGTTACCTTTTTTTAATTGACTCCCCATTTAAAAACAAATAAACCAGCCGTTTTAGGCTCGAGCTAATACCAAATTAGAAATCCCCATTATTTGATTATGTGGCCTATAATTAATGAGTGAAAATAGTTAAAAAAAAAATACCAAAACAGGCCTGGATTCTTCATCATGACCAGCCACATATGCAACCCCTTCGGCAAGTTCAGCCGAGAACTCGTCCGCTATCAAATTTTCTGTATTCATCAAAACAAAAACAGGGATAATCAAAATTAATTAAAAATTGTTTTCATATTAAATTTTAATTATGTGGTTAATTTAATTAAATTTTCTCTTTGGTTCATATTGGTGGCAGTGTGGCACCATTCACCAATGATTAGTCGCTGGGGTTGGGTTCACTTTAACGGTCCAAATATTCAAAATGGAGGAAAGAAAAAAGCAGAAGATTCCATGTGGAACAACAAAACACAAAAAAAAAAAAAAAAAAAAAAAAAAAAAGACAAACAAACAGAGACAACAAAAAGCTTTTTTTTTTTTGTTTGAAGGAATTAGAAGGAGCAGCTGGTGGGTGGCTGTGGTGGTGGAGGTTGTTATGGTGTGTGTATTATTATTACCAGTGCCAATGCTCTCCTTCCAAGAAAGGCAAGCCCTCAATTGCTTAGCAGCCTTCTTCACATTATCATCTTTAGCCTTCAGAAACCTTTCCACACAAGCATAGTTGCAGAACTTCTCCTGCATGTTCAGTAATAATAATAATTATCACACATATCAGAGAAAGAGATAGAGAGGGCAATAGCTGGAGTTGATAAATTTTGACCATGTACAACCTAAAAAAAAAAAAAAAAGATTGCATCTTGGGCCAATACCCAGAAATTTCCATGTATGTGATAATCTGGGATAAGTCAAGAAACATAATTTCTAGCTGAAAATGCATGTACCCACTACAGTGAATAACAGTGAAAATAGTAATAGACTCTGATGGTTTAGATCTTAAAAACAAAGAGACAGTGGAAAACATAAAGTAAAACCAACCTGTTTCACTGTCAGTGGGGCTTGTTTTCTTAGAATCTCCAGAACAGCTTCAATCCTCTCATTGGTTTTCTGATCTTTTAGCTGCTGTTGTGCCTGTTGTTGTTGTTGTTGTCGTGGTTCTTTCTTGCCCATTACGAGAAAACAAGTGATTTCAAGGAAATACCAATATACCCAGCTTCTGCTTCACTCAACCATTTAAAACTCAGCACTTGCTGTTGGGAGGGAGGGGGGAGAGAGACAGAGAGAAGCTTGAGAATGGCGACTATGGCTTGAGAAAATGATGGAGTAGAAACCTCTATATATGTAGCAAACGTTCGGCTAATGACGCCGTTATGTAGCAGAAAAAGAAATAGTTCCAAGACTTTTTTTTTTTTTTTTTTTGTCTATTATACTATTTATTGTACTGCAAGATACACACCTATACCTATTTTCATGATTACAACCCAAAATTTTAAAAGTATAAATTTCAATTACAACGTAAAACGTCACCCAATACCGTGTCCGTGGGTTTATTTTCTCTCATTATTTGCTTTTCCTTTAGCTACCACACCTTTAAGTCTTTTTTTTTTTTTTTTTAACAACAAAAAATTACCTCAGAAACAGAATGATTATCAAAATTTATATTGGAATTGACTTTTCTCTTTTTCAATCCATTTTCAGCATGCTTTCAATTACAATTCTTGTTACGGAGACAGTGTCAAGATCTTCTTGTGGGTACCATAATAGGAGTTACATTTATGAGAAATGGACAGTTAGTTAAAAAGGGAGGAAAAAAAAAAAGAAAAACATGGAAAGGCTGCAAGGATAGACCGACTAATGGGGTTCAAAAAAAACACAAGTACATTGGTTATTCTGGTAAATTGTGCCAGAAAAAGGGGAGGCCCGTGAACGGATATTTCGGGATAACGAGATACGGGTGAGACGAACAGTGAAGTGTACTGGATGGATGCTTTGGTCCGGATCATGTTGTTCATGTAACCTGGGTTCATTTTATTTCATGGGGTGATTTTTATTTTATTTTCTTAAAATAAATATAATTTATTTATAATTTTACGGTACAAAATAAATAAAATTTATTTAAATAAAAAATTAAAAAATAATATTTTAATAATATTAGATTACAAATTAATTTATAAAAAAATAAAATTAATAAATATTATTTCATGTAATTCTTTTTGTTTTAGGCAAAAAGGACAAAAATTGTAGGATAGTGCAATCCCATCAAGAAGTAAGTACGACTCTGTGCTCAATTGAACACTAAGCATTCAAATAATTATGGCGTTCCATGTGATTCTTGTAGTGCTTCTTGTGGGTAATAGAATAGTATTGTCCTACTCGTCTGTTCTCTTTTGTGTCTTGAGGCTTATGATTGTCTCCTTTGAACAAATTAGCGTGGTACATGCGAGTGTGTTGTTTTGTCAGTTAGAAATCAGAAAGGATACTTGGATAGATTTCCGTCCGATGACGAGGAGAACTATGAGATTTTGGGATTCGGAATCTCTTGTGATATAGCAACAAAGCTAAACTTAATTGATGTTCATAATAGATAGCATATCTTCACTTGTTTAGAGATTAGTGATTGGTCTAACTCATGGGTTATTATTCTCTCGTTAGTTGAGGTTTTATTTTGCTATCATTTCGTTTCATCCGAAAGTTTGGGTTGAGTTATACTTAAAAAAAAGATTACGTAATAAACTTTAAAATATTTTTTTACGCTAAATTTATTTAGATTAAAAGCGTAAATAAAATATAAACTTATTTTACCTATAAAAATTTATAATTAAATTCGAAATTTGATTATAAAATTCTATTACCGTGTTAAAAAATCATTCTATTTAGAAATTAAAAAAATACCCGATGATAAATTATATGTTATATTCTAATATGAAAATTAGATCATAATTAAATGATTAATTTAGTGATTCGAAGATGTAATAACCCCATCGTCCAAGAACGAATTAACCCGCGCCTGAATGACTACCCCGCGATTATTAGCAATTTCGGCATAATTTTAATACGCATTAGAAGCACTTAGTCCCATAAGTCATTGATATTTGTCGTCCCATACTGTACCCAAAATAATAATAAATCACAAGAAGTCCGTTTTTGTTACGGCGGAAACTTTATTTTTTAACTCACTTTCCCAAAAAGACACCACTAAATTCCGGACATTCGCCACGAGGCCAAGCTCCAAGCTTACGCACACGTTACATTTTTGGCATTCACACTTTTTTTGTAAAAAAAAAAGAAAAAAAGTCCTTACATGTATGAGAGCAAAGTCAAACTTTTCATGGGAAATTACTTGTTTGTTTCGTGAACGGGCTATCAATATGCCAGGAATAGGAACCCCATCTCGAAAAATAAATTTAATAACTTCATTCAAATAAAACGTCAAACCTTAAATTTTATCCCATCTATAATGACAATACATATGCAAGAGAGCTTCTAGTCCCAAGAATTTCTCGGACAAGGTTTCCTTCGCCGAAGTCAAAATTATACCAATAATCCACACATTTTTCACCTCTTGTTCTTTTTTTTTTTTTTTGAACAAGATAATCCGCATATTCCAATGCACCGGCAATAAATGTAGAAACTCATGGAAATTATCCCGTCTAAAGTAAGGGGTTTTAGTACTGATAACACGTCCTTTCTGTGTGGTCTAAATTCAGTATTGATTATGTGTACTTCGTTTCAATTGTTCAAAAATTTTATGAATATCTCCTTACTACCCTGTATAAAAAATTTCCCATTAATCCACACTAATCAATTTTAATATTAATGACATGCTTTTCGGCATACCTCCGTGACTAAGCACAGCATGAATGTGTTTCTTTTGCCTTGTTAAAAAAAAAAACAACAACAACGACGACAAGAACTAGGGCTACGAGAAACTGGTTTTAGTTCATTTGGTTTTGCTTTATTCAAGAGAAAATTTGAGCTTTTTGTCGTGTCAAGTAAGAATGTCTAATTAGCCTTGATTCAAACTAACCGATTTTTTTGTCTTGGTATGAATCATGATCTTCACTGCACAATTCAACCTTAAATAGTAATAAAGTAGACACGTATTTCATCTAACAGTATTTAATTGCTTATCTTTTTTTAAAAAAATTTTAATGATTCAACAATTTTTATTAATTTATTGTTATTTTATTATTATCTAAATGTTATTATCAGATCGAGGAGATTGGCCATTTTTCTAACATAGAATGACAGACGGCGAAAAAGCATATTATCCTTTGCAATTTACGTTGATGAGACCCTTCTTTTAACCCCATTACAAATACTATGGCTCTGCAGCCAGCAAGCACTGGCTAGTTATACCGGACATCCACAGAGATATAGCATATGTATTCCCCTGGTTGATGGAGGTGTGGAATTCACACTACAACCGCATGAAAATCGTAAATTACTTCGTTGTTAGAATCCTATCATATTTTAGTATAATTCTATCCGATTTTAGTATATAGTCTTGTATAGAATTCATGTTCATACATCATTAAGATATGTTCAACTTATATTTTTTATTTACATAAATTTGGTTTTCCTTGACTTTTTTTTTGTCATATTCTGTACATTAATTCTTATATAAATTGGTGTAACTTACTAATAGTCAATCGACACAGAATTTCATTCTCTCAACTCTAATTTATTTTTTATCATAATATCCGAATTTTATATGATTGATAAAACTTGTGTTCAAATTATATTACTCACATTTTTTGCATTTAATTGGGACGGGCTTACACTTTTAATATAATGATTCATTCTTGTGCCCCTCTCAGTAGTTTAACTTTTGAATGAAACGGTTCGGTGATACTTAAAAAAGGAAATGATTGTCTTGAGCAGAGTTCCCTTTTTTTTTTTTTTTTTCTTTTTTCTTTCAAAGAAAAAGGAGGCTGGCGTAATGGCGTAAATGGGCCTTTGGGTAAGGTTAGAGATGGCCAATGCGTAGTTTAGGCTGGTAATTTTGGCTTCCCATAGCTAAAGTAATGCAAGCTTTATCGTATAAATCAAATAACAGCACAAAAGTTGGTGTTCAGTGAAACATATGTTTCGTTTGTCTCCATTCAAATGTGTTGGAGATTCTCTTCTTTCCCTTCTAATAAAGTGCACAGGATGCAATATATATCGTGTACGATGTTTTTTTGTTCTCTTTTCAGTTTGGGTTTAAATTTTTGTTTCATTGCCTAACAACTACCTATATTAATCTATAACGAGTCTAGCGAAAAACAAGTCATTCGACATTAGAATAAGATATTGGTAATGGTCCTAATGGAGTAATGTTAGGGACACTAGAACTTTTATTAAAATTTTTATATTAAAATATATTACATCATTTAATAAAATAATTTACTATAATTTTTTAAAATATTTTTAATATTACTCTTTAATTTATACATATTACAACGTTGCTATCGTGAAAAGAGTGTACGTAGTACGCAAGAGCACTATTCTTTGGGGTTCGGTTAGGCTTAAGCTGACCGGGGGCATAATGCTATTGACTTTTGGGTTTATGATTTTGTTGTTTCATGCCACCGCCCACGTGGCTGTAACCCACATGACATGTAACAAAATTGCACTACTTTATCCTAATTTCACCTACCTGTTTTTTTTGTTCAGATTTCAAATTTTGAAACATCATACTCCCTCCATTACTGAGACCTATTAACAGGAGCATTTTTATCATACCTAAATAAATCATTGTCCTTTTAAATTCAAACTATCTATTATTATGAACTCCTTAACGTAGTCACACAATAGGAAAGATGTGAAAAGATGCACAATCTATCAAATGATTTTTTATATTTTTTATTCAATAAATTATATTAAATCAGCATGCGTCCATCACATTACGCCCTGGTCACATTGCTTCCCCATCATATCTTTATTACAATATGCTATTTATATAGTGGTTGCCTCTCTGGCTTCTATGATTTTCCACTCTACCATTGTGCCCAAATATATATGCGTCGACGTATAAATTGTGATTAGAATAGTTACGTTATGTGTGAAAAGGTTAACAGCGATGAGTGGCCTGTTCTAAAATAAATAAACAATGGCGAGTAGTCTAATTGATTGGTAGCCAACTCTCTTGTCTGATTGGAACTTGATTTGGACAGAACTGGTTTGGGATCCTGTCTGTGTGAAGCTAGGCCAAAGTACAAGTTTGCAAGGAATAAAACAACATCTTCTTTTTTTTATTATTACCTATTTTTGATAATTTTCTTAACGACTAAGTCTCTAATACATTTGTCATGTACTGAAATAGTCCCAGATCGTCGTCCAATTCAACAACAGCAGAGAAGAACCGTGCACAGGGAACTTTTTTTATTTTGAAAAGGAAAAAAATCTATGCGTGGACATTTGAGCATTTTCTTTAAAAAAAAAAAAAAGAACGTTCTTTTATAGAATTAAATCTTGAGTAGTGATATTTATCTCAAATTGATATTATGAATTATATCAAATATATTAAAAAGATAATAAAATTAAATTAAATTAAAAAAGATTATTTTTAATAATTTCCTCCTATTTCTTTTTAATTTCATCTTTTTTTTTGTAAACATATTTCCGATGTCTAATCATAATATTTAGTCAGAACGAATATTATTACTCTTAAATCTTATGAACTCAAATAGACTTTAAATGGTTTTGCATTGCATGTAAAGTATTTTATATTACATGAATACATTGTATGCAAAATGTTACATGTGTAATATAAAACCTTTTCTAAGCAACTTAAAATTGTGTTTTGAATCAAATTCGTGCGAATTTAGGTCTGTAGCAATGAAAAAAAAGAGAGTTTGAAGGATGTTGTGTTAACGTTGTAAAAGGCTAAGCAGTGGGGTTGAGTGATGCCATTAACCAGTGATAAAGGAAAAGATCGATGGACCTTTTAGGAACCGTTGCAAAGGCAAAACAAGTAAATAACCAATAGACAAACACACATACTCACTACAGCTCAGCAGCTGCTTTCAAGCGATATGATTGAATTGTATGACCTCATCCAATATATATATATATATATATATATATATATATATATAGACACACACACACACACACACATATAAACTCCTTTGATTCTTTTGTGACTGAACCATGGAATGGATATGGACCCAAATGAAAAAGGTTCTTCTGTCTAGTCCACCTTTGGACCCTGTTTTTTCCAATGATGAGTTCGTGGCCATCGTGGTTGCAATAGTGGATTTGAGTATCAGAATATGTAATCATCAACACTCGGGCACGTCCTGCACTGTTGGATTTTTTTTTTTTTTTTGGCCTTTGTTTTTATCTTTTGTCTTGGGGTTTTCTTTTTAATTTGGCCTAGTCAATGCAGAGGTCTCCAAGCTTTCAAAAACTCACAGGATTTAATTGTAGTTACAATTGATCGAGTAATGTTACGGATTTAAGTAGATTTTTTTTTTTTCTTTCAGTACATTTGTTGTCTGCAGACTGCGCAATTAGTTTCTCCTTAATTTTCCTTTTGCAAAGATTCACAGTGCAAAATGAGAGATAACACATGTCTACAGAAAATTTATGAAAAATAAGGAGATGTGAAGAAAAGAAGGAAAAAAAAAAAAGCAAAATACCAAAAGAGCAAAGGCAAATGCATGCAACCAGAGATCAATTGTGGCAACGGTAGAATTTTTGAGTGCCCATTTGAGGCTATTGACGGGGCAAGAAATTCAAGTTAAAGCAATGATGATTAATAATCATAATCACATCTTTATGCTTTAACTAGTGGTCCTTCAATGTAGTAGTGGATGGACTCTCTGATTTGCCAAGAGGCCCAAAAACATGTCGCAAGAGTCTGAAATTATGCCCTTCCTTTTATTATACCATCTGAATCACATAATGATGCAAAGACTCCGTAGATCTTATGCTGCAGAGTCCAAATCCATTTGAAAAGAGGTCTGAAATTCAAATCTGAAATTTAAATATGAAATGAGAAGTGTGGAATTTATAAAATGAAAAAAAAGTATTTTTATTTTAAGATTAATGAATCTCTTATGAATTAAAAAGATTCAAAACTTCAAATAAGTAGCATGTCTACGTACATATATTATGTACAGGACATCACTACATAGACAAGTCTATGTTGATCGGTCAGAGATGGGGAAGAGAGAAAAGGGGGAGGCTGATAGATTTGGACGTAGGACTTCATGTGGGTCCGGCTCACTCTTTTTTAATAAAATCAGTAATATAGGTGAACGGAAAAAATAAAGACACGAACAGATAAAAAAAAAAATTTTGTAAAATTAAGTGAGTTTTTTTTTTTTTAAAAAGACATTGAATTATTATAAAAAAATTTTAAAATAATTTTTTATTACAAAAATTAAGCGTTTTGTTGTACAAATAAGTCTATTAATTATAAAAAAATTTTCTCGTATTCTCTATGTTTTTTTTTCGTATCTATGCAACTGGACTCTAATAAAATATGTAATGTATAGTCAACTAATTACAATGTATGTGAAAGAGTAAAAAAGTATGCAGACCGCTACGAAAAAAGAAGTGTACGCTACATATTTCTGGTGAGACACATGGCCACATCCTCTCTTTTTTACTCTCTTGGTATCTAACCCGGCCCATTTGATCCGGCCCATACAACTTTTTCCTTTTACGTGTATGTTCTGCCTTTTCTTTGAGGGCTTCTGATTGGCAGTTTAATTCAACCCTATTATTGATATCTGCAACCTCGTCACTTTTCTCGTTTCCTGATGCTAGCAATGTCCTTGGGCTGTTGCTTTAGACTCCCATTTCAACGACTCATCATTCGTGCTTTATGTGTTAAGGTAAACCCCTTTTTTTTTTTAAACAAAGGAAGTTAAAAAATCATGAACAGATAATAGAATTATAAAAATTTAAAAATAAGACTAAAAAATTTCAACAGAATGTCTCAACTGATTGTCGTAAAAGTGCGGGACAAAATAAATCTTTCAAGATGCAGGCCACGCATGCACGTCTTCATTATTTTTTCACTTGATACTTATGGCGGATTTTATGCATGCATTTATTTATTTATTCATTTTTTTGAGTGCATTTACTGGTTTAAAGATTTAAGATTTACTCATCATGGGCCGATGCTTCCCTTGGACTATATGGACGCATACAAAAAAGAACAAAGCTTACTAAAGGGAACTATATAATGTTCTGAGAGAGATGCATGATTTAAAGACTTTTTTTTGTTTGAGCCCAGTCCATAAGAACAAAGGCCCATGTGAGGCATAATGGGTTAAAAGCATTACCAATTTAAGCTCTAGCATTGCTGCTCTGAGAGATTGGGCCAGACGACTAACTACATATGGGCCCAATTTAAGCCTCTACGGTAATTTTTTTTTTTTTACGATAAATTTCTTACAGATAAAACTCCAAGATAGTTAGCACAACATCCTTTTGCTGCAACTCCCCATTTAAATCATAATATAGACTTAAGGGATTCGAACCTGAAATAGTGTTTTCAACCCTCACAACCTCGAGTTCACCTGTACAATTAGCTAGCCATTACCATTATTTTATTTATCCATTTTTTTCGATGATCAATCATAATTGTGCATCAGGAGGTCAATATACCGTTAAAAAGGCGATAAAAATTTCTTGTAACCTAGACCTAACACGTTGAAGTTTTCGTTTTCAAGTGTTTTACAAAATAAAGCTCAGCATATCAGTCTTTATTTATTTCATTTTAGTTTCTTTGTGACGCTGTAATATCAAGAGACGTGACATAATCTGAAGAACGAAACTTTTTTTGTGGTTAAAAAATATAAAATTGCAAGAGTGGCACCTCACAGTCCCAACAGAGATGAGGAGAAATGGAGGGTGCGTGGCGATGGAGACAATGAAAATGCAGATGCTTGGTTGATTAAATGCCCACTTGTTGCTACAGTAGTTTATTTGATCATTGGGAAACTTCCGCAGGCCCAGTCCATTTTATCCTTCATGGACATGGAAAGGACGTATTATATGGCAACTATGAATTATAGTGAGATTGGGCGGGCCCTAGGCACTTTTTCTGCATCTTTTCCCACGTGTTGACCGCAGAGTTGACAACAAGAGTGACCCAACCGTAAACCCGCTTTAGCTTACGTGATTAATAACCGGAAATCTAGCATGCTCGTATAACAATACCCTGAAAGAAACTCCATGCATTTAAAGGGTTAATACATGCTGTTGAAGGCGTGTGCCTTTAATTAGTAGGTCACCAATCATCTCTTTCACCTGTTTCTTTATAAACCAAAAAACGTTGATATATAGCACAAGCCGGGCACTTTGCCCCGTAAAATGTCAATTGTTGATTATATTAGGTTCATCCTGACAAGCTCGTTGGTATAACTTTTATGGTCCATCGGAAAAAAAATAACTAAAACTCCTATCCTACACGAAATTGATCCATGTATTCTGATGTGGGTAGGATTTTGTTTCAACTTTTTTTCTTGAAACAATGTCAAGAGAATTTAATAGAGTTGCTAGCACTCACATGCCTATTCTAAGTTTGAATCCTCCCTGACTATAAGATTTTATATACCTGCAAAGGAGGAATTCATGTTTACCTGTTTTGCTGCCTTTAACTCAATTGACCTCCAGTTGCCTGCTAGAATTGTAACACGAAGACCTGGAATGCTCGAAGTAAAAGAATTGCGATTGGCATAGTGACAATCAAGATACAATTAAATATTTTTCTTCTCGGAAAATGTACGAAAAGCAGAAGGCTGACTCATTTGGTGGTGTTAATTAAGGGCCATAACAAGACTCATTATTCGTGACGCTTTAAGGTATACTTATGGCATATTATTGTATTTAATGTGATTATGAAATGATTAATTAAGATTCTTAATACCATGTAAAAAGGCGAACATTCCTAAACTTGTCCGTGTTCTCGTAAAGACTCCCTTAATTTTGTCATATGCCCAAAACTCACTTTCCACTTTTCAGTCTGCCACAACCGCTGTTACACTTTAAAGGCACCCAATGGACAGGTGGATAACTAGGGGATGAGCGAGAGACATACTTACAAAATACTCTTCAAAGAAGACTTGTGTTTTCTTAAAATACAAAGAACTCCCCCACGAGTGTTTTGCCACACCCCAAAAATTTACAATAAGCAAATGCAATGAGGCCTCCAATATGAGGCTTCAGGCAGAAGGGAAGGATATGGTGTGGTGACACTGGGAGAGAGCTTGTAGAAGTGTGTATAGCACTACTGATTGGTAGGATTGCTTCTTCTGCTAGAAGGGGAAAAGGGTTCGACAATGACATTGCAACAAGAGCCAAATGTGAAATTTATGATTGGAATGCAAGGGAAATATAGAAAACGGCTTTACCCACACATTGGCCTTAAAAGTTGTCTAAGCAAACCATACAGTTTTTCTGTCTTATTTTGTCCCTCCTCTCTCCAATTCTCTCACCCACATGAGCTAGCTAGCCACACCCCTCTTTTGCAAATGGGGTGGCTCCAATCCCTCCTTTCCCCATTGAAGAAGATGTGGTTTCGTTTACACTCAACTTCAAAGAAGAGTATGTTCTTTTATTCACTCCTATACTGCATTTTCACCACGTATCCTCTATGTGCATCACAATATCAACATTTTTTTTTGGTTATTTAAGCTCCTTTTCCTGGAACATATTGCTACATTTCTCAACGCAGGCATTTTTTTTCCCACTTCGCCTAACAAAATGAAAACAAAATCATATGAATCAGATAATCTCTGCATCCTTCTTTGCCCTTTTCTTTCTTCTAATTAATCCTATGAATAACCTCTATGCTTCAGTATGAATTTCTGTTCCAGCCTCGATTTGCTCCGCAACTCATTACCCCATGACAGCCTCCTTTCAACTTCCATTAATCTGTTCTTAATTTCACTGGAATTGCTTTGAAGCTCATTATTGAGACTCTGTCCAAAGATTAACTTGTTTCTGCATTAACTTGCGTGCTCCATTTTGCAGGAAGAGGGATATACATTTTATACGAGGATGTAAAGTCCTGCCCCTACGAAGATGTGCATGTCCTGTGGTCAATACTAGTTGAGTCGCATGCACCTTCCTTGCCATCTAAACAATGAGCCCAAAGATTGCAGAGATTTCGGACTCTCGGACAGATAACCAGTCATGTACATAAGCTATTTATGATGTTTTATACTCTCTTTAAAAGGGTTTTTGGTTCCTATTTCACTTGGCTTCTGAAGCTTCTTATCACTTGAGTTTCATATTAGAGCATCTCTCTCACAGTTTTCTTTTTTAATTCCATGTCGACGACTATATTTAGTAATATATTTGTACGTGTCCGACATTTAATCCCGTAAAATTGGTAACGTCTTACTTGTTCCGCGGAATATGTCTATGAGAACGTCCTAATTTCAAACACATAATAACGTGAACGTGCTCAGACAACATTAAACTACCAGGCATTGGGTGAATGACAGCTCTGCTTTTCTTGTATTTGGCTTCTTATTGTTGTTTTGTCAGTTTCAGCAGTTAAGGGTCGTAATTTCTTTCTTGGTTTTATGTCATCCTGAAATTGACTTAAGAAAGCTACAGAAGGGATGGGACAACCAGCACGATTATTAAAATCCCCAGTAAATACTTTTAACAATCAAACATGGGCAATTCTAATTATAATAGCATTTGTAGAATTGTGCCTCAGGAACAGTCTGCTCTTATACAAGACCAAGTAGACATATCTTCGCGTAACAGGCATGGTGCAGTTTATAATGACAGTTGCATTCCAAACAGTGAGAAATGGGTAATAGAAAGCACAAGAATTTGAGGTGTAGGGGTGGGCAAAGGAAAATAAGCGCTTTGGAATGAAGAAACACAGAATCTATCATAAGCTTACAATAACTTGACGCGAATAATTTTTATTTGCTATGTATATTTCTGGGTATCGAGGAAATTTGGATTCCTCCAAATTTTCCCTCCATTCCATCCAACAAATAATTTTATCTTGGTGAAATGAGTAATGGATTGAAAAAATACATGACATGACCTTCCCCATCCATCAAGGTACAATATATTCATAAGAGAGCATTTTTAGGGCCCTGAATTGGGAAGCGAGTGCTCATGCAACACCTGGCAAATCACAGCAAGTGAAAATGATATCAGGAATATGGGAACCTACAGGACTCCTCATCCTCACGCGTGCATATTTGACAACAGTCAATGGGCTAAAAAGGCAAGAGTCCTGCAATAATTTACATTTTTGATCCAAAAGTGCTCACCGAGATAGCAGGAAAAATATTATGACAATGGTAAAATACTAATCAATATCGATTATGGAGTATGCATGCCATGTTGATTAGGAAAAGATGATCAACCAATGAATCTTCCCGACATTAACATGTAAGTACCATACCAGCAAAACAATGAGATGAAATTAACTGCAGACTGACTTATGGTGGAAGATATGGATAGCCTATCAACCAGAGACAAATTATACATCTACTCCATCAATGTGCATTTGATAGCATCGGGATTTAGCTGAATTCTTAATTCTACTACAATGCAATTTTCCATGCCAGGTTTCCCAGTTGGTGGATGAAATACTAACATTGTTTAACCAAACAAAGAAAATCTTTGCACCAAAAATATTGCTACAAAAAATAAATGTCCAGATTTTTAGGCCACTTATATTATTGACTCAGAATTTTTCTACACCATTCCCTGCAATATTTCTTTTATCCAAAAATTTCTATTCCAAAATTGCTCTAAGGCTTTCTATTATAAAATATTACAGGGGATTTTGCATTTTCAGATTGTGCCTACTGTCCACTGATAATTTTCTGCCACAAAATACCATGCTACTTTTAATGATTCGTTTGAATTATCCTCAGACTGTACTGCTGCAAAAATATTAAACATAGATTTTTGTTTGGAAAAAACTATTTGACTTAAGGTTAAGGAGCAACAGGGAGGCACAAACATGAAGTAACAAATCAGAATTGCTGAAAAAAAATTGGTCCCAGGTCTGTCTTCTTAACTGATCCCCAGGTAGGGATCCTCTTTATATTTTCATCCCAAAAAAAATTTATAAATAGTTTGATTACATGTACACAACTTAAAAAGAAGCATATAACAGATAATATTACTGATCATCAAATTTTGGGATTCAAATATTGTTGGGATAAAAGAGAACACATTCAAGTGATGTTTTGAGACAGCCACCTACTTACATCGTCATGAAACTTAGAAGGATGAGATGGTACCTATGTGGATGTGGATGAACTCAGCATTATAAAGCTGACGAAGATGAGCGTTCAACCACCCTAGGCAGCCAATCTTTAAAGTACATCTGGCAGCTTATATCTGCGGGGGAGAGGGCAGCTACAGGAGTCACAGTAATCTGAAATGAAATATGAGGATTGTGTTAATTCTGAGCTGCAATTTTCATCTATGTTTCAGCAAGTAAAGCAAAAGGCACGCACATATCCTTCCTGAAGAAATCTGCGGTCTGTGTCATCATCAGCATCGTCAACATGTGCTATCACCTAGAGAAGTTAAAAGAACATTCAAAATTTAAGTGCAGTGATCTCAAAACGAAGAAGAAGGAGAAGAAGAAGAAGAAGACAATGATGATGATGAAGAAAAAAAAAACATCATTGATTTAATCTGGATCAAACAACAAAATGACAAACAACCAAGCTATGGTATCGTCCCCTTTTGAACAGGTGCTTTATCCAAAAACACTAAAAATGCATCCAACTCAATAATGTTGCATTAGTTTTGATTCTATCAACTACATAAGCCATGCAAGCTAGTGAATTCTTGTCTGTTTAGAAGGTATCTTCCACTACTGAGTACTGGAAGAGGGAACATGCAAGAGAAATTTAGTTTTGAATAAAGAAAAAAACCAATGCATGTTTCAACTATAGAGAATTCCAACATAGCAAAATATTTATTGAAGGTTTTTCAATAAAAGCGTAGATGGAAGTAAATAGAAGGACGCACTTTTCTCTTAAACAAAAGTTGTCCTTCTGATGTATATGATGTATTGACATCTGTTGGGACAGCTGGATCTTCATCCATCGTCATTGTTGACAACATTTTTCCTCCTTGCATGTTAGAAGTAACTTGTGCCCAACCCATCTTGTACAAGCTTTTACCTTGCCTGGTCAGCTTATAACCCTTTTAAGGCAAACCAAACACACAGCCTCTAAGAAATTAAACGCGTAAATAAAATGGAAGAAAAAAGACCTTCATCAATCTAGGAAATGGATAAGCCTCCAACAGAAATTCCAATGATAACTAAACTAGGCATTGCAAGTAGTAGAAATATGGTAGCCATCTAGTAGCAATTTACCTTATGATTAGCAACATTCGTTGGCAGATCTATGTTCAAAAAGCAAGCTGAAGGATAACTTTGGTTTCTAATCTCAATAATTATCGCACATATGATTGGCAGGCAAGCCTCAGCAGCAAGTGTGAAGTCCTGGATATTGCCCTTACCTTCAACCCTACAGGTATCAGGAAGTCATATAAGCACACTAACAGATATTCGTAGTAACAGCCAACAAAAAAGCAGGACACTGATAGTGCTATATACCCTATAAATCCATACCAATCATATGATACTGACACCCCAGGTATATCATTAAAGAAGGCCTCTCGAGCACCAGCAACTGTGCCAGAGTAAATGCTGCAAACAAGCATCAGAAGGGAAAATAACTGAATCTGAAATGTCTAACATGCTATTATAGTCTTTATGACCGAGAGCTTTATGTGTTTTGTTCACGCTTTAAGCACAATGGGCTTGCGCGTGAGAGGGTATTAGAGTTTACTATATGATCCGTTGTTGAAACTGAACTAATAGGTTAAGCGTTTAGGTTGAGCGGTTCCTTGACAAACATGATTGTTGATGCCAATCTTATATTCTATAGTCCAGACAATTACTAGGCTATTTGTAGGAAATTTTCTTGTTTGAACCTATTCCCTGGTCTTTTTCTTAAGCAAGGTGCCACTTTAACAGTAAAAAGGGTAAGGGGAGGAGATTGGATGGAGGAGATGAAATTATGCCACTCAGAAATTTAAGACCACAGGCAAGGCACAGGAGTCTAACTACTACTAACATGTGATACCCGCTGTTGCTTCCCTTGTTTATGCCACTGACTACCTGTATGTAGAAGGGGGGACATGCATCAACAATTTATGAAGCACCTGGTTTACAAAAACTAGCAAAAAAGTGTATAAGCAGAGATAGGATTTGTCCAGCGAAGTGGCTTCAAACGTAAGTATCTCAAAGATTAATTATTGCCCTGTCATTGCAACAAAATGAAGGTATCCTTGTCAAAGTAAACACACAATAGAGGTATTTCACACCTCCATGACAAAAATTAAAACAGAATCGAGATTTTTAACGAAATCATCTTTAGCAACTACAAGAATAAAGTTTCCAAAGCCGCAGAGAATAGTCAGAAAACCACCAGATCAGGAACTGATGGAAAGAGTGCTCTTGAGATTCCTAAAGAAGTGCAATCTGCCGGAGTTCCTGCAAATTATATACGAAATTTTAATTTCGAAAGGAGAAAACGCTTGTATATCCTCTCTTGCAAATTAACCTACACAATATTTCAAAAACAGAAACGCAGCAAAAGCAAAGCGCAACAACTTGCTAGCCAAGCTAACATCAATTCACACAAAATTCTCTATAGGAAGACTAACCAGAAACAGCATATGCTATCGCTCCATCAATCTCTACTCGCTGCGCGGTGATAGCATGACGCCAAGTGATACTATGACTAACAGCTGACTTCTCTCTGAAAAAAAAAAAGAAAAGAAAAAAGAAAAAATAATTTAATTAACACTTCATAAAACCATGAACAACACTGCTTGCTACTAGAATCAAAGCATAATCCAAACAAACACAGAGAAAATTCGAAGAAACGATAAGTGTAGTTTTCGAACTGAAAATAACTAAAAAGAAAAAAGAAAAAGAAAACTCGAAAAAGCATGATAAAGGAGGCCGAGTTATTTACAGAAATGCCATCCAACAATGAATAATGAATGTTCCAATCAGCTGCATAAAAGTTTAAGGAAGCGTACGAATCGGGAGCGCAAACCAGGACGCGGAAGCGGCGGGAGGAGACGAGGACGCGAACCAGAGCGCGCAGTCCCGGCGCGTCGATGCCGTCGTCATTGGTGACCAAGATCGTTGGCTGGAGATCGGAGCTAAAAGCCGCGGCGCCGTCTTCCATTATGCTCTTAAGGCTAAAACTAAGAAGTAAAGGAGAGAGAAACGAAAGCTTCTGGAAATTGAGCAAAGTTGGAATCAATTTACAGTACGAAATGATGAATGTGCGTTTCGCGGAAGGTTTTCTAGTTGAAGGAGAATCTGCCCACGGCGCTGTTGGCTGCTTTACGAAGCTGTTAATTTTTACTTTGGCCAATGAGGAAATATGGTCTCGTCGTGGAGGAACCTTTTGCGGATTGAACTCTCAAATCAATACAAAAGTTTTGTGTTATATAATTAATATTTTATATTATATAAATAACATTTAAAGTTAATACAAAATAATTTATTTTTTTAATAAAAAAACTTAGATCATAAATATATTAATTATCAGATTTATATGTAGATACTAAAATAACTTTATCTATCTGCGTCATTTAACTCAATTTATAAGAAAAAACTCACCTTTAAAGTACTATTGAATTTAAGTAGGAATGATACTTATAAAAGAAGAGAAATGATATACAGGACATTACTCGAAGGTATTAATATTAAAAAATAATATCACATTTACATTTTTTTATAAATTTAACACGATTTTTAAAAATTAACAAATTTATCACAATTTAATTATTTTCTTACAAATTTAACATAATTTTTAATAATGAACAAATTTAGCACAGTTTAATTATTTTCTAACAAATTTATAAGGCTATCAATTAAAATTAATCAGTTAAAAGTAACTGAATTTCTTAATATACACATATGACATATTTACGTCTAAATCTATTACAGTTTAAAACTCTAAATGTCATATGTGCATACTGAGAATTCGATTATTTTTAACTGATAATGTGCTATATTTCTTAAAAAATAATTAAACGTTTAAATTTAGTACAGTTTAAAACCTTCAAATACTATATGTGCATATTTACATACTAGAGATTCAATTATTTTTAACTGACAATGTGTTAGAATTATTAAAAAATAATTAAACTGTGCTAAATTTGTTAATTATTAAAGGTCGTGTTAGATTTGTAAGAAAATAATTAAACTGTACTAAATTTATTAGTTTTTAAAAGTCGTGCTAAATTTGTAAAAAAATTCAAAAGTTGTGTTATTTTTTGATATTAACCCTTACTTAAAGTGATATTTTTTTAATATAGTAGGAGGTCTGTTAAACAATAAATTATATAATGAAAGTATCTCTTTTCTCTCATAAACTCCTCTCCTCTCATCTTAAAATTTGAACCCAAAACTTCTTAAAAAAAATTTAAAATTTTCACTATTGGAGCGTCCCATGAGGGACACTGATAGTTTTATTAGAGATTTAGTGTGTTTTTTTTCGTATTGGTTTGGGTTTAAATTCTGCTGCAACGCTTTTAATGCCAAGGTTGTTATACTCTGTGTATTGTATGTTTCATAATTTTTAACACTTTAGTTAGATGTTGAACAGATTTATTCAAATGCAACAGTATTTGGCTAATAAAATCTCCCCGTGAAAGAGATTAAATGAAAATGATAATAAATTAAAACTTAATTTTGATTTACCAATATAATAATTAATATATATACACTTTTTGGATTAAAAAAGTAAAAAAAAAAAGAGAGAGAGATATATATTATAGCAGACCAATGAACAAACTGATCTCATTTCTGTTCTTGTTCTTTACAAAGTTACAAGACTAAACGGCTTCTTACAAGACCTCTACAAGACTTTTTACTTAGTGTAAAGATTATGGAAAAAACTTATCTTGTCTTTTTAGGGATCTCGACAAAACTAAAAAATTTTAACAATTTTGACAAAATATCTCAATTATTGTCCAAAGAATACACAACTACGTCTTATATAATTTATTTAGAAAAAAAATTTTAATTTAATTTATATTTTTTAGTAAGTATAATTTATTCATAATTTTATATTATATAATAAATAAGACCCACTTAAAATAAAAACATAAAAAATTGTGTAATTTTAAAAAATAAATAAATTTTACCTGTTAAAAAAAATAAAATTAACAAATACTGTTATAATGCAACTAATTACTGACTTTGTTCTCTTATTTCGGCCTCTCGCCAGTTAAAAAAAAAAGTCCTATAGCAAGATAGTGACTGGGCGATCAGCAAATTTTCTTTCTTTTTTTTTTTTGGTCCTCTGATAGGCTATTGCACCGGTAGAAAGAATAAGCCAAGGATAAGGGGGTGTTCGGTTTCGATGATAAAAGTTACTGTTTGTTATTGAATATCAAAAAATAGAATAATTGGTATTAAGTTAAATTGTCTTTTTGTGATGCTGTTGCTGATAGATACTCTAAAGGCTACTAATGAAAAAAGTTGGGTAAAACTGCCTTTTGTTATGATCAATAGCTGTTGGAATAAATAATTACAAAACTACCCTTAATTGTACAACGTGGAACCTTGCGCCATTGTGAAAAAGTGAATTAATTATGAAAAAAAGGGATATGCAGATTTACTCGATGCAGATAAGAATCCCACCAAAAAATCAAATATGATTATTCTGAATAAAAAATTATTATTTCGTTTTTTTGATAAGAAAAGAAATTGCATGCCCTTAACGGAGATGCAACCCACACCGTTTTGTTTTTCTTTTTGTTTCAAAATTCTGTAAACACTAATCAGAACATATAAGAATAATAATATTATTTAAACATGATTATTTATAAATTAAAATTGATATTTTTATTGTGCAAATTATAGTTGATTCTCAAGTCACATATTTAACACATTTTTTATTTATAAATATATAAGATATATTTTATAAGATTAATTTTGATTAATTAGAGATAAAATGATTATCTATTATAATAAAATAGAAATAGAATGTTTAAAATAGTCATTTTATTATTTAATTAGTTATGGTTAGTATTAATTCAACCAAACATTTTGATTTAATTTTATTCATAAGTAACAATAATAAATAACAACAATCAATAATTAATAATACTAATAATAATTAATAATTAATAATAGTAATTATTAATAAGTGAACTAAACACTCCATATTTATTTAATTTTTTTTAATCTAAAAGAGCTACGGTGAGGCTTGGGGCCGGCGGTGGTGTTGGCGGGGGAACTAGGTGGCAGTGAGATCGGGCGTTTGGACCCTCCTAATTTGCAGCTTTTGGGCAAAGCCCAATCCTCAGATTAAATTTTGGTCCTATTAAGAGAGTGTAACGGTTCGAACCCAACAAAGCTCCACTTATAGATATCACCGTCCGCAGAGAAGTCCGTGTAGGACCAAATCCAAGGAATGGCCTCGATTCATATCTTATTAGCATGTGGACTCCGCGGGCTCTGTCCATTGTAAATATTGTGAATTGTGATATGATGTTAATTATATTTGATGCTAACAAAAAAATATGGATAAAAAATATAGAAAACCACCAAAAAAATAAAGAGGTTTGGCTAAAAAATATAGAGGCAACATTTTATCCTTTTTGAAAAAATATGAGTAATATTCTACAGTTCTACTAAATAGATTGTATCTTCAAACTATACTGTTGGCTAGCAAAATTACATTTTTTTTAATGTTAATATTATTTCACTATCAGAAATCGTACACCATAAGTTTTAAAAAATTAGTTGATTGGGTGCAATTTACCAAAAAATCATTTAATATATGAGAGATTATTCGATGCAGTAAAATCTTTCAAAAAGAAAAATTTAACAAGGTGTCAACCTAACCTCGAAATAATTATATTCTTTCTATTGTCTTTTAACCACAAGTAATGTTATTTTACCCCACTCAATTGTCCTATTGATCAATTACCCAAAATTACTAAGTAGCTTTTTTTGATCAGTAATTGCCATGTAGCTGACGTAGGCAAAGCTCTTTTACCGAATATCTTTTTAAGGTTCATCTCCTAAATATTATCCACATTAGCACACAATAGTGGTGTCCCAAGAGAAATATCATTACTTCTTTTTGTTTAGTTACAAGATAAATTGCAAGACTAAAAAACAAAAATAAAGTCACCAAAATGCAAATACAAGACCAAAAATTTTTAACAAAATATTCTAATTAATTTTACTAAAAAAACACAAACACATTATTACTCTTTAAACAACGTGATATGTAGTATGGATAACCGATCGGGTGGGTCCGTTAACCGTACATGAACTGTAATGATAAGTGAACCTAACAATTCGCCAAGTGGATCCGCCCACCTCGTAAGTTGTAACCCCTAATCCATTTAAAGCCTGTTTGTTTCCTCTAAAATAATTTACAGAAAAAAATTTTACAGATTTTTCAGCGTTTGTTTCACGAAAAATATTTTACATAAATAAAATTTGAAAAAATTTTTAAATTTTCAAGTAAAATAACTTCTTCTTTTGCAGAGCTGAAATAATTGTCAGGAAAAACACAAACTGTGCTATAAGTAAGTAATAAAAGAAAATTATTATTTTCACTATAAATATTTTTTCCTATAAATATTTTACAAATATAAATTATTTTACAACAAACAAACACTTAGTTATTGGTTTCTTACTAGATACCGTATCATCAACTCTTGTACCACAATATTCTTGTGATTGCACACTTCCACATTCCAACCAATCTCTAGTCATATATTTGTACGTGTCAGACATTTGTTCCCGTAAAAATGGTAACGTCTTACTGGTTCCACTGTAGATGCCTATGAGAACGTCCTAATTTCAAACATATAATAACGTGAACATCCGCAGACAACATTAAACTACCAGGTATTGGGTGAATGATAGCTCTGTTTTTCTTGTATTAGGCTTCTAATTGTTGTTTTGTCAGTTTCAGCAGTTAAAGGTCGTACTTTCTTTCTTGGTTTTATGTCCTCCTGGAATTGACTTGAGAAAGCTACAGAAGGGATGGGACAACCAGCACGATTATTAATATCCTCAGTAAATCCTTCAAAAATCAAACATGAGCAATTCTAATTATAGTGGCTTTTGTTGAATTCTGCCCGAGCAAAAGTCTGCTCTTATACACAACAAAGTAGATAAATCTCCAGGTGACAGGACAGTGCAGTTCATAATGACAGTTGCATTCCAAACAGTGAGAAATGGGTAAATAAAAAGCACAAGAATTTGAGGTGTAGGAGTGGCAGGATAATAAGAGCTTTGGAATGAAGAAACACACAGAATTCATAAGCTTACTTGAAGCAAATGATTTTGATTTGCTAGGTACATATCTGGGCATCGAGGAAATTTGGATTCCTCCAAATTTTCCCTCCATTCCATCCAACAAATAATTTTGTATTGGTCAAATGAGTTATGGATTGAAAAAATCACATGATATGACCTTCCCCATCCATCAAGGTACAATATATTCATAAAAGAGCATTTTTAGGGCCCTGAATTGGGAAGCGAGTGGTATGTATTAACATGTAACACCTGGCAAATCATAGCCGGTGAAGATGATACCAGGAATATGGGAACCTACAGGACTCCTCATCCTCACGCTTGCATTTGACAACAGTCAATGAACCAAGAAAGCAAGAGTCCTGCCATAATTTACATTTTTTATCCAAAAGAAGTCACCGAGATGGCAGGAAGACAATGGTAAAAATAAATACTAATCGATATTCGATTAAGCAGCATGCATGCCATGTTGATTATGAAAAGATGATCAACCAATGAATCTTCCCGACATTAACATGCAAGTACCATACAGCAAAACAATGAGATGAAACTAACTGCAGACTGACCTATGGTGGAAGATATGGATAGCCTATCAACTAAAGACAAATTATACATCTACTACTACTCCATCAATATGCATTCAATTGCATGAGGATTTAGCCGAATTCTTAGTTCTATACAACACATTTTTCCATGCCAGGTTTCCCAGTTGGTGGATGAAATGCTAACATTGTTGAACCAAACCAAGAAAACCTTTGCATCAAAAATATTGCTACAAAAAATCAATGTCAGATCTTTAGGCCACTTATATTATTGACTCCGAATTTTTCTCCACCATTCTCTGCAATATTTCCGTCATCCAAAAATTTCTATTCCAAAGTAGCTCTATTCCAAAATTGCTCTAAGGCTTTCTGTTATAAAATATTACAGGGGATTTTCCATTTTCAAATTGTGCCTACTGTCCACTGATAATTTTCTACCACAAAATACCGTCCTACTTTTGATAACTCATTTAAATTACCCTCAGACTGTACTGCTGCAAAAATGTTAAACATAGATTTTCGTTTGGAAAAAACTATTTGACCTAAGGTAAAGGAGCAGCAGGGAGGCACAAACATAAAGTAACCAATCAGAATTTTTTTTTATTATTTTTCTTAAAAATAACCAATCAGAATTGCTGAAAAAACATTGTTCTCACTTCTGTCTTCTTAACCAATACCCACATAGTGGTCCTCTTTTCATTTTCATCTCAAAAAAAAAATTTATAAATATTTTGATCACATGTACACAACATAAAAAGAAGCATATAACAGATAATATTACTGATCATTGAATTCTGGGATTCAAATACTGTTGGGATAAAAGAGAACACAATCAAGTGATGTTTTGAGATTGCCATCTACTTACATCTTCATGAAACTGAGAAAGCTGAGATGTTACCTATGTGGATGTGCATGAACTCGGCATTATAAAGCTGATGAAGATGAGCATTCAACTACCCTAGGCAGCCAATCTTTGAAGTACATCTGGTAGCTTATATCTGCAGGGGAGCGGGCATCCAAAGGAGTCACAGTAATCTGAAATGAAATATGAGGATTGTGTTAATTCTGGGCCGCAATTTTCATCTATGTTTCAGCAAGTAAAGCAAAAGGCACCCACATATCCTTCCTTCAGAAATCTGCGGTCTGTATCATCGTCAGCATCATCAACATATGCTATCACCTGGGGAAGTTAAAAGAACATTCAAAATTTAAGTGCAGCGGTATTTCAAAACGAAGGAGAAGAAGAAGAAGACAATGATGATGATGAAGATGATGAAGGAAACATCATCTATTTAATCTGGACAAACAACATAATGACAAACAATCAAGCTATTGGTATTGTCCCCTTCTGAACAGGTGCTTAATCCAACAACGCTAAAAACGCATCCAACTCAATAATGTTGTATTAGTTGTGATTCTGTCAACTACATAAGCCATGCAGGCTAGCAAATTCTTGTCTGTTTAGAAGGTATCTACCACTACTGAGTACTGGAAGAAGGAACGTGCAAAAGAAATTTAGACTTGAATAAAGAAAAATCCATTACATGTTTCAACTATAAAGAATTCCAACTTAGCAAAACATTTATTGAAGCTTTTTCAATAAAGGCATAGATAGAAGTAAAGAAAAGGACGCACTGTTCTCTGAAACAAAAGTTGCCGTTCTGATGTACATGATGCATTGGTATTTGTTGGTACTGCTGGATCTTCGTCCATCGTCATTGTTGACAACATTTTTCCTCCTTGCATGTTAGAAGTAACTTGCGCCCACCCCATCTTGTACATGCTTTTACCTTGCCTGGTCAGCCTATACCCCTTTCAAGGCAAACCAAACACACAGCCTCTAAGAAATTAAACATGTAAATAAAATGAAAGAAAAAAGAACGTCATCAATCAAATGAAAAAGCCTCCAACAGAAATTCCAACGCTAACTTTTCTGGGCATTACAAGTAATAGAAATATGGTAGCCATCTAGTAGCAATTTACCTTATGATTAGCAACATCCGTTGGCAGATCTATGTTCAAAAAGCACCCTGAAGGATAACTTTGATTTCCAATCTCAGTAATTATCGCACATATGATTGGCAGGAAAGCCTCAGCAGCAAGTGTGTAGTCCTGGATATTGCTCTTACCTTCAACCCTACATGTACCTAAAAGTCATACAGGCATACTAACAGATATTCGTGGTAACAATTAACAAAAAGCAAGAAACTGATAGTGCTATATTGCCTAATAATTATGAATCCATACCATGCATATGACACTGACACACCAGGTACACCATTAAAGAAGGCCTCTCGAGCACCAGCGACTGTGCCAGAGTAAATGCTGCAAACAAGCATCAGAAGGGAAAATTACTGAATCTGAAATATCTTTGCAATTTTATTTTTGGGATGGTAACTAGGTCTAAAAAATCAATTTCAGCTGCTTATCATATTGACAAACTTCATTTGTCCTCTTAGAGAAGTGAACCATCAGAATATATCATGGACTCACAGTTTTCAAAAGAAACAATGACCAAATGTCTCATTATTGTTGGAGAATATTGTTAGAATTTAATATGTGACACATTTCAAGCCCATTCCAATAGTTTGAGCTTTTGAGTTGGATAATTTCTTAACATGCTATCAGGGTCTTTATGACCAAGAGCTTTGTGTGTTTTGTTCACACTTTAAGCACAATGGGCTTGCGCGTGACAGGGTATTAGAATTTAATATATAATCCATTCTTGAACCTCACCTAATAGGATGAGTGTTTAGATTGAATGGTTATTTGACAAATATGATTGTTGTGTAATTATGACAGCCAATCCTATTATCATCCAGACAATTACTAGGCTATTTGTAGGTAATTTTCTTGTTTAAACCTATTCCCAGGTCTTTTTTCTGAAGCAAGGGGCCACTTTAACAGTAAAAGGCTAAGGGGAGGAGATCGGATGGAGGACATGAGTCCAACTACTACTAACATGTGATACCCGCAGTTGCTTCCCTTGTTTATGCCACTGACTACCTGTATAAGCAGAGATAACAATTTATGAAGCACCTTGTTAATAAAAACTAGCAAAAATGTGTACAAGCAGAGATAAGAGTTGTCCAGCAAAGTGGCTTCAAACGTAACTATCTTGAAGATTATTATTGCCCTGTCATTGCAAAACTGAAGGTATCCTAGTCAAAGTGAACACATAATAGAGGAATTTTGTAGGTCCATGAATCAAGATGCTTAACAAAATCATCTTTAGCAATGACAAGAGTAAAATTTCCGAAGCTGCAGCATAAAACTACCAGATCAGGAACTGATGGAAAGAGTGCTCTTGAGATTCCTAAAGAAGTGCAATCTGCTGGAGTTCCTGCAAAGTATATACAAAATTTTAATTTTGAAAACAGAAAACTCTTATGACCAGTCTACATGGCTAGTTACAGCTTAGAAGTCTGAAATTACTTAGCAACCAGGAAGGGGAAGAAAGGGGAAAAGAAAAGGAAAGAAAATCAAGGTATGGACTCATGGCAAAGAAGCTATAACAAAATTATGGTAAGTGACTAAGCGAGTAACATTTCTTCAAGAAGACATGTACTTATTTTTCGGTCAATTGAGAGGTTCATTAAGCTGTAAAGGGTAGCTCTCTTTATTACCATAAACCTCATATTCCCTCCTTAAGATTAGAACATGAGACTGCAAAAATAGATGTCTAAGTATTTAATCCCAGGATTGTCCCCAGAAGACATATACATATAATACACAAGAGGAACCACAAATTTTACCAGAGCAAATACTTGTCAGAAGTTCTAGAGCCTATATTGTATTGCATCATAATTATAGCCTGATGCATGACACAATGCCAGATAAAATAATGGGAAATCTTCAATCAATGCCCGCATACACAATCAACAAGCACAGATGCCTACTCGTTTAAACTGCAAATCCATAAACATAATAATTCTCAAACAGAATCCACTGTTGTTTAACAGCGATTCTCAATGTGTGAAAGTTTACATTGTTCTTTTAACATCTTTAAGAGTCCATCACCAACACTTCTATTGCATTTCAGCTTTGTAACAGATGTCCCTACATTTGCGACACCGTTACAAACAAATACACGGCTCCCCCATTTAGCAATCACCTGTTACATAGCTTCTCCTTTTTTGGTTTCCAAACTTCCTTCTTGTTTTATCAACTATCGTGCTTTTTAAAATATAATCTCTCTTGTTCTTTCAACATGTTTCTTGGGTACGACATTAAAGATCTTATATTGTCTTTGTAAGTTATACTGGCTAGAGAAGAATTATGATTCCCTCCCCGAATAGCGAGATCAAATATCAGACTTAAGGGTAAGATCTGAGGATCTCTCTCACAATTTAGTTGCACAAAAAAAGATAGAACTAAGAATCCAGGATTTTTTTTTTCAAGTGTCCATTCCAATTTTTCAGGTTCTTTTAATGGATATGATAACTGTCATTATGCAAAAAGAAATCTCATTTGCAATCGGCTAAATATCGATATATCCTAAATTCATTTTGTGTATGCCTTTGAATCACAATAAACTTCATCTCTATATGATATATCCCCTTTGCAAATTAACCTAGACGATATTACAAAAACAGAAACGCAGCAAAGCAAGATGCAACAATTTGCTAGCTAACATCAATTCACACAAAATTCTTTATAGGAAGACAAACCAGAAACTGCATATGCTATTGCTCCATCAATCTCAACTCGCTGCGCGGGAATAGCATGACGATAAGTGCTACTATGACTAACAGCTGACTTTTCCCTAAAAAAAAAAGAAAGGAACAAATAGTTTAATTAACTCTTCATAATGCCATGAACAACACTGCTTGCTACTTGAATCAAAGCATAATCCAAACAAACACAGAGAAAATTTGAAGAAACGATAAGTGAAGTTTTCAAACTAAAAAGAATTTAAAAAAAAAAAGAAGAAAAAGAAAACTCGCAAAAGCATGATAAAGGAAGCCGAGTTATTTACAGAAATGCCATCCAACAATGAATCATGAATTTTCCAATCAGCTGCCTAAAAGTTTCAAGGAAGCGTACAAATCGGGAGCGCAAACCAGGACGCGGAAGCGGCGGGAGGCAACGAGGACACGAACTAGAGCGCGAAGTCCCGGCGCGTCGATGCCGTCGTCGTTGGTGATCATTATCGTCGGCCGGAGATCGGAGCTAAAAGCCGCCGCGCCGTCTTCCATTATGCTTTAAGCTAAAGGAGAGAGAAACGAAATGGAAGTTTCCGGAAGTTGAGCAAAGTTGGAATCAATTTTACAGTACGAATTACGAAATGATGACTGAGCGTTTCGCGTAAGCTTTTCTAAGTTGTGGGAGAATCTGCTGCCGGAGCTGATGACTGCTTTTCAAGGCTGCTCGTTTTGTTTTTGGCCAATGAGGGAAAATGGCCTTGAAATCTTATCCAAATTGAACTCTCAAATCAATACAAAATTTTTATATTATATAAATAATATTTTTATATTAGATACATAATATTTCAAATCAATACAATTTTTTTTTTTGTTAGTTTTGATGGTACTTGCATAAGAGGAAAGATGATACACCACACCAATTAATAAACTTATGTCTTTTTTTTTTTTTTTTTTTTTGATAAAGTCTTAAGATTATGAGAAGGGACCTCTACAAGACTAAATGGCTTTTTACAAGACCTTTATAAAATATTTTTTTTGATACTAAATTATAATATCTGAAAATTATATTAAATTTTGATTAATTTATTTTGAATTTCTACAAGACTTTTTATAAAATCTAAAGATTATGAATATATTTATCTCATGTTTTTTTAGAGATCTCTAAAAAACAAAAAAATTTTAACATAATAAGAAAAAGACTAAAATATTTTAACAATTTTAACATAACATCTCAATTATTGTCCAAAAAAATACAAAACTATTTCTTATATGTACTTAACTAAATTTTATTCTCTTATTTCAGCCTCACGCCACATTAAAAAAAAAAAAAAAAAATTTGCCTTATAGCAAGATAGTAACTGGGGTGACCAGTAATTTTTTTTTTTTTATCTAAAAAGAACTGCAGCGCGGCGGGATGAAAGAAGTAAGTGAAACTTGGAAGAGAGGTCGGGTTTGGACCCTCGACCTCCTAATTTGCAGATTTTGGGCAAAGCCCAATCCTCAGATTAAGTTTTGGTCCTATTAAGAGAGTGTGATAGTTCGAACCCAACAAAGCTCAGACTTTTAGATGTCACCGTCTGCAGAGAAGATGTCCATAGGACCCAATCCAAACATCCGATCGGAGTAGCCTAGATCCATATCTTATGTCTTTGTCCATCATAAACATTGTGAATTGTGATATCATGACAATTATATTTGATAAGATTAAACCAAAAAAAAAAAAAAACCAATTATCTTTGATGATACCAGACAATTATATTTGATGCTAAAAAAATAGAAGTTTGGATTAAAAAAATAGAGGCAATATTTTCTTCTTCTTTTGTGGAAAAAAGAAAAATATAAGTGATATTCTATAATTCTGCTAAATAGATTGTATCTTTAGACTACACAGTTGGCTATTATAATTACATCTTTTTTTAATGTTTATATTATTTTACTATCAGAAGTACACCATAATTTTTAAAAAATAATTGCTTGAGTAAAATTGTTAAAAAAATCATTTAATATATGAGAGATTATTCAATGCAGTAGAATTTTTCAAAAAAAACAAATTTGACAAGGTGACAACCTATTCTCGAAATAATTATTTTCTTTCTATTTTCTTTTAACCACAAGTAATGTTATTTTACCCCACTCAATTGTCCTATTGATCGATTACCCAAAATTACCAAATATCTTTTTGAGGTTCATCTCTTAAATATTACCCACATTAGCACACAATAGTGGTGTCCCAAGAAAAATATTATTTCCCTTTTTTTTTCTTATTTACAAAAGAAATTGCAAAACCAAAAAAGAAAAATAGAGTCACTAAAACGTAAACACAGGGCCAAAAATTTTCAACACAATATCCTAATTAGTTGAACTAAAAGCGCACGGACATATTATTCCTCCTTAAACAACGTGGAGTGTAGTATAGACATTCTTCTCTTTTTTTTTTTGAACGAAGTGTAGTATAGATATTCGATCGGGTGGGTCTGCTAACCTTGCATGAACTGTAATGATAAGTGAACCTAACAATTCGCAACTTGGATCCACCCACCTCCTAAGTTGTAACTCGTAATCCATTTAGTTATTGGTTTCTAGCTAGATACCGTACCATCAACTCTTGTACTACAATATTCTTGTGATTGCACACTTCTACATCCCAACTTCCAAATTTTCGAATAATCCAATAGTGATTTCAGTGTTTTATACTGGCTCTTTATCGTATATTCTATGGATTATGTTTATGCTGAATGTTGTTCATTAATTTACTCCAAATAGTAGATTTTGGAGTAAATTCCTAGGTTATGAACGACAACACAATAGTTATTGGAATCTAAGAATGAAATGAAGAGTACATGAATGTCTTCATAGAAAATGTTTGAAATTGCACAGCTCATTAATTATTTTCACACGGATTAAAAATTGCGGAGCTTATCTTGAAATACAAGCCCAAATATACTAAAGCCAACGCCATGCATTTTTAGTAGTTAAGAGAGACGACCAAGGCCCTTTGGTGTCGTTGTGCGATGAAAAACAAGACTGGCTTCTGCTAGTTTGATTGTGTTTTGTATATTTTAATCGTCGCACTGAAATTAGCTTAGATTGCTTTGTAATTTAATGTAGGGAGGGATTCAATGATTAATACGAATCTTAAACCATGACAACACTATTAATTTAGTCATTTGAATATTTATTAGTTTAATCTGACACCATAATATTTTTTTTTAATTAATTGAGGCAATCTAGGGCAAAATAACGGATTAACAAAAAGACCAGTAAATTAACAAAAAAAACCCAGTTGTAGATACATAAATATAAATTTAATGTGGCCTTGACATTGGTTCTCAAAGTTGAGAGCAGTCACAATTAAAGTGCTGATTAGATTAACTCTTGAAGTTAAATGAGAAGTCTGGGGCCTCGGAGAAGAATTACTTCTTAATAATAATAATAATAATAAAATTACCCGAACGTGTCAAACCTTAAGAGCACACCAATAACAAAAAATTAAAACGAAAAAGATTTTAGGCATGCAGGTGTAAGATTATTATGAGTATCTAATAATCTGAACCGTTTGATCGCGAAAGATATATGAAATTTTAAAAATAAAAAATAAAAAAATTATTTTATGTCGTTAAATAAACTATATATTTTTAATATATTTAATTAAATATATTTATATAGTCTTATTCTTATTAAATTAACAAATTCTTCGACCAAATATGGGAGGTTTCTCAAGGAAGCACCCAGACGGCAATGAAAAATAATCCCGTCCGACGGGAGGGAGACTTTGGCCACTTTGTCGAGTTGGTTCAGAATAACTAACAGTGTGTTTGGAAAGAGAGAAAAGAGAAGGAGGGAGAGAAAAGTGAGAGAATTAAAGTAAATAATTATATTTAAAAAATATTTGAAATGTGAAAAAAAGGAAAATTTTTTACTTTCCTAATCTTACTTACCAAATCAAAACCAATCCTCTTAAAAATGAGAGAAAAATTATTAATTTATATATTAAATTTATTAAATAACTCAATTACCCATCACATAATTTAAAAAATTACAATCTTACTTAAACAAAATATTTAAATAAAATTTATTATAAAAAATAAAATTATTATTCTAATATATTTTATATTTTTTTATTTCACTTTCTATCTTTTCTTAGATAAAAGAATTTATAATTTTTCTCCTTTTCATCACCTCTTTTCAAACACAAAAAAAAATTAAAAACATTTTTTTTCTCTAATGATCCTCCTATCTATTTTCCTCTTCATCATTTTCTTCTCTCTAAAAAATTTTACCCAAATACAGTGTAAATGATATCTGTCACGAATGGAATCACTTTGTGCTTAATTTATATAATGTCACATTTATTTATTTAATAATAAGTACTATATTAAAAAAAAAAAAAAAAAACAAAGACACTGTCATTTTCATGCTTCCCAACAACAGAAGCTCTAATAGCAAGAGTCAATGGTGGATCATACAGGGGATCTCGGACTCGGGTTGAGAAAGTGGCCTAAAATAATGAACTTGACAGTGAGATTAAGATTTAATTTGATTTTAAAGTAATATTTTCGCTTTGATTAAAGTAACAATGTTGAATAAGACCAATTCATTATTTAATATAATTAAAAACGAAATTACCTAATACTAATCTTCGATAAAATGTTAATACATTTTTTTGATATGGTAAAATGTTAATATATGAATAAGACGCGTGGCTGATAGGGAACTCCTTCCAATGGTCCAAACCAACCCTAATACTGAATTTGGATTGATAGAAAGTTTTAAGAAAAGAATTGTGAGAAAATAAAATTATTTAAAATAATGAAAAGTTGTGAAAAAAAATGATGAAAAAATTGTGAGAAAAAAATATATAATAATTTGTAAAAAAATAAAAATTAATTATTTAGATTAATAAAAAAAGTATTAAAAAATCATAAAAAATAAAATCATAATAATAATATTTTTAATTAAAAAATTTTATTTATTTTTTTTTCCCATCAAATTCTATCGAAAATAAACACACCATAAATTCGGGCGAACATGAATGCATCATGTGTCACACTGTGTCGGCACATTGGATGCTAAAATTGATAATGTTGCTTGGCAATTGCGGACAAAAACCTAAAACATGGGTTACTGTACAAAAATCTTTGGTGGGCCGCCCGGCCGGGATTTGATAGATTTAAAGTTGCTCAACGCACGGCCACAGAGGACTGAAAGTACCACTTTCTTTGTACCCTGAGCCCGACCCACCCGATACGCCTGCAACGGACCAATGGGTCATTGTGTGCATATTTTACTATTTTTTTATTAATTAATTCTAATTAGAATTCGAGATTTTGAATCTTAAAAATAATTTTAGAATTCGTAAACTAGAGTCGATTAGTATATTTTACATATTAATTGCGTGATATTGGTATTAAGCTTTTTTTTTACATTAAAAATAATTAATAATTAATCTATTAATTGTTAGAAGATAAGAAGCAGTGTTATATATATAAGAATAAAGCCTTCAAACATACATAATAATTATTTTTTAAAAGAGGTCGGAATTTAAATCCTAAAACTCGTCCCAAAACTTCTACTATAAGAGGAGTTTGGTAGCCATTCCACTGCAACTTGGATAGTTTGGTGCTAAGTTTCATATGGACCCGCATTAAATTATGGAGCTTAGTGACCCTTGTCATTGTGTCGTGATATCTAGTAATTTTTGTAAGCAACTATACCTTTTTTTTTTTTTTTTTTGGGATAACAAGCAACTATACGCTTCAGTTTCAATAATTCATATAAATTTCCTGCCTTCTTAATAAAGCTTGAAAGATTCAAAGGCTCGTCCACTTCCATCAGCAATTCAACAGTCATTCAATGCCTGCTATGAGATTTATGTTGTGTCTGGATTGATAGAGAAAGGCAAGTACAGAAAAACAAATATAATTATGATTTTTACTTTTATTTTTTTCACAATTTATTTTATTCAAATAATTTTTTTTTCGTCACTTTTTTTTCACAAATTATTTTTAATCATTTTATTTCTTAAACTTTCTCTTTTATTTAAACAACTTATTTTTCTCACAATTTTTTTCTTCACAATTCACTATTTCTTTTTTTCATTACTTTTTTTTTCATAATCTTTTTTACTTATCTAAATAATTTTATTTTTTGACAATTTTCTTTCTCATTATTTTCTTTTTTTTACACATTTTCTCTTAATCTAAATACACCATTAACAATACAGTCTTTTTAACGTACCATTGATGGCTTAATTTCCTCTCTTTTTTTCCCCCTCCGTCAAAGAAAACAAAACTTGGAATTTCCATGGTGATATAATTGAAGTCTCAGAAGCTGAAAACAATAATCTTTTGCCACCAGGGCTAGAAATTGATCTGCTCTTAATAGGTTTTCATGACCCAGAATTTGGCCTTTTTCGTGTCTGTCCATGATCAGAAAAGCCGTTTAACTTTAACCAGTATAAGATTCACAGAGAAGTCTCCTCCTTCTAGTAAAATTATTTGAAATATTGCATTAAAATCTATCAATTATATACGAGTTGTATTAATTTTATTATCATTTCTTATCTTTCTCACTTTTTAATTTTTTTCAAAGAAAAAATTCAGATGACAGAGGAAATATGCGTTGGCAATTTTTGGTTTAACAGCTCGTGAGGGACGGGCAAATCAGAAAGGAAAGAAAGAAGATGAAAGGAGTGAAAAATAAAGGCTGTTTTGTCAGATTACATGTTACGCATAGGGACAAAACTTGTGACGATTTTTTTTCCTTGCTGTCTCCGAGTGGTTGGCGTATTAATTCTCGTTTCTGGATGGAGTCACCGAGGCAGGTTTTTTTTTTCTTCTTTGTCAACATATTTCCTTCATCGAAAAAAAGCCTGAAGATTTATAGTTTTCCATTGTCAATTACACTGAGCTGGCCACCCACCCATCTTTGATCTTTCTCTTCCATCTCTCTCTCCACCCTTTCTTTTATCTAATTTCTCTAGAAGTAATAGAAGCATTGTGGGTAAAAGCAGAAAGAAAAAATGGATGGTTTTCCAAGCCCTGGATTTGATTCCTCCCAGTTTGTGGAAATGGATCCTACTGGTAGATATGGAAGGGTAGGCTACATAAAGGACCCTTTTTTCTCCTCATTGTTGCGTTCACTTTTAATCTGAAAATTTGTATTGTGGACAAATTTTGAGTCTTTGGGGTTTTTTTTTTTTTTTTTTGCAGTACAATGAAATTCTTGGCAAAGGAGCTTCAAAGACTGTGTATGGATTACTTCCACCCCCCAGCCCCCACCCTCATTTTTGTAGTTTCAATTTTCAACCTGATCATAATTATGGATTTTTTTTTATAGTTTATCAGTGAAGGTTTACTTTTTAAGACTTTTGAATGTGGTCTAATAATGGTTGTTGCAGTTATAAGGCCTTTGATGAGTATGAAGGGATTGAGGTAGCATGGAATCAGGTGAAGCTCTATGATTTCCTGCAACGCCCTGAAGACCTTGAGAGGCTTTACTGTGAAATTCACCTGCTCAAGACTTTAAAACATGACAACATCATGAAGTTCTATACTTCTTGGGTTGATATTGATAACAGAAACATCAATTTTGTCACAGAAATGTTCACCTCTGGCACTCTCAGACAGTAAGCATTATGCAAGTTCTCTCTTCATTTTAATTGGTTTCCTCTTCTGGGTCGTTCTAAATTTTGGATCTTTTTGTGTTCTTTTTCTTGTTGTCCTGTTGCATCTGCAGATATAGGCTGAAACACAGGAGAGTAAATATTAGAGCTGTGAAGCATTGGTGTAGGCAGATATTGAAGGGGCTTCTCTATCTCCACAGCCATGATCCCCCTATCATCCACAGAGATCTTAAATGTGACAACATTTTTGTAAATGGCAACCAAGGTGAAGTCAAGATCGGTGATCTTGGCCTTGCAGCGATCCTTAAGAAATCACATGCTGCTTGTTGTGTTGGTAAGCTAGAGCTCAATCAAAGCAGTCCCAAATTTTCCTCTCATATTTACGAAATTCACTCCAAAACTGAGCAGTTGCTTTTGGTTTCTTTCCTTATTTTCTACTCCTGAAGTGTGCATCTTTTCTTTTGCTCAGGAACTCCAGAATTCATGGCTCCGGAGGTGTATGACGAGCAATACAATGAATTAATTGACATATATTCTTTTGGAATGTGCGTGTTAGAGATGGTCACTTTCGAATATCCGTACAGTGAATGCAACCACCCTGCTCAGATTTACAAGAAAGTTATTTCTGTAGGAACTACAAACTCTTAAACTTATATATCTAGATCGAAATCTATCTGCTCCAATACTTTTTTACTTATTGCATAATTGATACATAGGGAAGGAAACCGGATGCTTTATACAAAGTGCAGAGTCCTGAAGTGAAACAATTTGTAGAAAAATGTATAGCTGCCGTATCCCGTAGGCTCTCTGCTAGAGAGCTTCTGGATGACCCTTTTCTCCGGAATGATGAATATGGATTTGATTTGAGGCCACTGGAGTATGAAGAAGATTTAAATGCATTAAGTCCTCTTGTGAGACAAACTCTCGCTGGATCTCATCACTGCAATGGCTCTTTAATTAATGGTTACGCTGATTATCTTAGTTGTGATCCTGATGTTGAACCAGAATACCCTCTAGTTGAGTTTGAGACAAGTGATCTGGAACTATTCTCTTGTCAAGCGGATGAACAACTGGCTAATGTTGACATTGCAATCCAAGGTAGGAGGAGAGAGGATGATGGCATCTTCCTAAGGCTTAGAATTGCAGATAAAGAAGGTTGGTAAAGCTTCAAACTTATTATCCATTGTTATCCTTTAACGTAAATGTCCCAAAATATTGAGATATTATTCCTCTGCGCAGGCCGCATTCGCAACATTTACTTCCCATTCGATATTGAGACTGACACTGCACTTGGCGTGGCTACTGAAATGGTTGCGGAGCTTGATGTCAATGACCAAGATGCGATGAAGATAGCAGACATGATTGATAGTGAAATTGAAATCTTAGTACCCGACTGGAAGAGGGGAGTGGACACAGATGAAAACTCACATTGTACATATGCAGACTTCTGTGACAATTGTGCGCCATATGGTCATGTACTGGATCACGTGTCTTCAAATAGTCCAAATGTCAAGAACCTCCAAGTTCTTGCATGTTCTAGACATGGATGTGCGGCTGTTCATGGCCGCTTTGAGGAGATCACATACCAAGTTGAAGGGCCACAGCAGCCTAATGGTTCGAACGTTGCTCCAGTCCTAGCAGGCCAATCCAATACTATTGATTACACCGATATTTGGGCTCAACGAGAAGTGCCGGAATCAAGTTCACCACGCACAAGAGAAATTCACTGCGATGAGGGGTGCAACATGATGAACAGATCAATCATTCAAAGTGGGGATACGGACAGTCCAAGTGATAGCAATGAGAGGAGCTCCATCTCTTCTAGCCCTTCATTATCCCATGTTCCCTGTGATGACTACGAGAATGAAATTAGACAAGAACTGAGATGGCTAAAAGTTAAGTATCGGATGCAGCTAGAGGAGTTCAGAGACCAACAATTGGGAGCCAAATTCAGACCCTCAGGCCAAAATCATAAGTTGGATAACATGGAGCATAAAAAAGGCCATGGAGCTTCCCTGCCCTCGTTTTCGCCTGAAGTAAACAGGAAGGACGGTGAACATTCAACGAAATCTCCTTATGCTTGCAAGAATTCCAATTTCTACGTCGCTTCCAATGCCAACGAGAGTTGTGCCGATCCAGCAAGTCGAACTGTCAGAAATTGCGAGCCATACAGTCCAGAACGAATCATAACAGCTAAGAGTTTCTATGCAAGGGCGTTGCTCCCACATTCTCTTAACAGATCAACTTCCCTTCCAGTAGACGTTGTAGATGTCTAGACGGTTTTTTCTATTTTTTGGTTGGCAAGGCATACTGTATAGGCCTTGTAACTAAATATCCCGGCTTCTCCCTACCGGTAGGAGAAAAAGAGGCAGTAAACATCACCTCCGCAAGCAGTAATACAGAAAATGTGGGAGTTATTACAGGAGCTCGTCTCCTTGTAAGTAAACTTCTGAGCGTAAATTTACATCTAGAACTTTTGAACTGCCAGGCCCCTCCAAGCTCAGGCCTCAATTGCCATTCTTAGCGCACAAAGCTCTCCCTGCAACTTTCTCTTTACAATGGAAAACCTTGCAAAATAAAAATGCCAACGGTTGATGACGAGGATACAAAGACAACATATATAAGCAGCAAGTAAAAAAGTACAAATCTTGAATTCTTCTGTCCATTGGAACGAGTGTTTGTTTTTGAAATTATTATAATATTTTTTATAACGAAAAAAATTAATATATTATTTTTATTTTTATTTTTGTAAGAAAAAGTGTTAATGTGATTTTAAAATATAAAAGATTTGTGGTAATTCGGATAAAATTTTACACGGTACCCAAGCAGCAATTATATTGGTCCCAGATGACTTGTTCTGCAGCGGAAATTCGTATCACGGACCAAACAGCGATCTGACCAAAACTTCCCTGCCACGAGCTACGTTTTAAAGACTTGGGCACCTGGCGGTTGATGGCATTTACAATATCACCAGCACATGCGTAGGTTCTGCCCTACGCCCTAACCGTGGGCTTGCAGACAACTTGTGGGTTGTCTTCTGATGGGAAGAACATTTTGAAAGAATTTTAATCAAGTTGGAGGAAATTATATTTAGTGGCGGACCATGCACGAGTACATAGTTTCACACTTTATGCAGTTATGCTCTACATACTATCGTGGATCTGACTGTGAAAGTAGCGAAAAAAAAAAGGTCATCGATATGGTGCATAAAAGTGAACCTCTGTACCACTTGATA
The DNA here is from genome assembly GCA_037832335.1 of Carallia pectinifolia. NCBI lineage: Eukaryota > Viridiplantae > Streptophyta > Magnoliopsida > Malpighiales > Rhizophoraceae > Carallia > Carallia pectinifolia. Next base: position 15,201,152 of record CM075443.1, read on the forward strand.
ATAATTGAAACATGTCATCGATATGGGGCATAAAATTGAACCTCTATACCACTTCATAATAATTGAAACATTAATGATAAAAGCCACACTTTTTGCACGAGGCTTCTGCTCAAAAATAATCTTGCATAGATCACGTGCAGAGCACTTATTCAAACTTTTCCTTTTTAAATTAATAAAAAAAAATATTATAAATATGTCGATCATTATATTTATGAGTCGAAATTAATTTTATTAGTTTATTATATCATTATTTAACCAATTTTTCTAAAAAAAAAGATACTTATTATTTGAACATTAATAAGATCAAACACAGCATACCATTAAAAACTACAACAATTATCAATTTAACAAATCACAATATATTCCATATTTTTCAGCTGCAGTAAGCATTTTTTTTTTTTAGTTAACTCTAAAAAATATATCGTAATATATACTATAATCAAGGTGAATGTAAACTTGGGGCAGAGCCCACTATTGCTGACGATTATAGAAATTGTGAGAGATAAACTAATGGCCAAGAAGAGGATGGGAGTAAAAAGTGGGGACGTGACAAAGGTAGAGGCTCTAGAGTCTCCTGTGCACGTCTTTTTTCCTGGCCTACTTTTTCTGCTGCGCATCAATATCTACGTTATAAAGTATGACTTCCACTTTATTGTGGACTTTCATTTGTATCATGGGTACACAGGAGACATGGAAAAGGTTAATCTATGTAAGCAAAAAGAGAGAAACCATAACACGTATACAGATTAGGTACTCATCAGCTTCTTTTAAAAAGAAGCCAGACTTCCCATGTTTGAATTCAACTACCAATGCAAGGGGAAGTGGAAAAAACTGTAGAAATCAAATCGTGCAAACATCATCATTACATTATTATCTCCACGCGTAATTGCATTAGGTTATGCTTTAGCTTATGTCATCCTCGGACCCCGAGAAACACCGACTTGTTTTTCAACGTCACTACGTTATTTTAGGCACCCAATTTGTCACAGGTATGAATTTGTCATCTGACTCATGTCATGTCTGATGATACTCTCTGCAAGAACAAACTGAACTGACGCTTATAATTGTTAAAATAGATCGTCAAGTTAAGTTTAAATTAGATAATTTTAAATTTAAGTCACTTTAATTCGGTTAAATTATTTTTGAGTTATTTTAAATTAGGTCACTCTAAATTTGATTTGAATTCAAATTAATCAACTAGTTGATCACGTTATAAAAAATAATGATAATATGATATTTTTTATTAAAATTTTAAAATTTCAAAAATTTTGTTTAAATTTTTTTAAAATTAAAAAAATTATATGATTAAAAAATAATTAAAATTTTTTAAAAATATTTTAAAAAATTAAAATAAAATTTAAAATTATATAAAAATTTCAAAATATTCTAAAAAAATTTATAATTAAAATTTATATTAAAAATAATAAAATCTATATTTTTATAATATAAAATATACTTTTTTTTCCTTAAGAAAAAAAAGTTAAGATTAGACAAGTTGAATTAAGGCTGAGTTCAAGTTTGATTTAACATTTTTGAGTTAGGTCATTTTTTAAATTAAGTTCGAGTCATATTTTTTTAGGTAAATTCAGATCAACACATTAGTCAAGTTAGATTTTGACATCTCTACCTACGCTAAACCGTTGGGCTGCTACTTTTGCGACTGGCTATCGTGCATGTATATTGAAATGCCACTTATATCATTTCCGTATTAAAATTGATGTTTCCGTCTTAAAACTGATGGATAGAATCTAATTAATTATTAGGTGTTACATTCAGGTAAAAAAATTAAAGATTTAAATTTTATTTTTTATCAATCCTCATCTTTATATATATATATATATATATATATATATATGTATATGTATGTATGTATAAATTATAATTCTCTCTAAAAATTAATAAAAAAATTTTGTACCACAAAAAATTCAGTGTCCGTATAACATTTTCCATTAAAATTTTGTGCATTAAGATGGATTAACAGATGGAAGAATGATGCATCGTGCACCCTCGGTCGTACAAAGTTATTGTTTTTACTCTTGATTTGTTGGGATAGACCATAGTGATTTTGCCTTCATTCACTATCTATTGTTTTTTAATGGTTTTTTTTATTTTTTTTCTTGGCTGGCCTGCATTACCCGTATCCAGCCATAATCATATGTGCACTTGCACCAACAAAACAATCATATACGAGCTCATTGTAAACAACACGTCGATGTTAACTATGCTTTACAACTAATGATCCAAAAAAACGACTTTTTTTTTCGGAAATTGGAGAAGGGATGTATGAGCTAAAGAAAAGGGAAAAGTTTGGGGTGCCAATATTGTAGATCGGCACTCTAATTCTATATACATACTAGTAATTGTTCAGCGCGATGTACGGATTATATGAAATATTGTAATTTATTTGTATTTTGTTTAAAAAATTGAAAAAATAATTTTTGAGCATTAATTTTATTATTAAAAAAGGATATTAAAAAGATAAATTTGAGAGTATGTTTTTCTTTTAAAAAAATTAAAAGGAAAAAAATTAAATTAAGAATATTTTTATCCAACACTGTTCAATCAGAACATCAAGAGATATTATATCCGATGGGATTGAGAACTGAATTCAATTGAAGCAAGTACTGTGGATGATATCAACAGTCGGACACTTTTTTATCATTTATTTTATAATTTATATATTTATTTTCTAGTTTGTTTATTACCGACAATTCTTTTAATCTATCCAACATGTTTCTATGATCCAATTTCTTCCATAATTAAGATGAAAATTTTATGCAAAAAAATTAATGCTACCCAATAATGTGCATTGCTGGTTTGTAACTTGACAAACGAGTCTAAAAAAAAAAATTGACAAACGAATAAAAAAATTAAGAATTAGTGTAAAAAAAATGATAATCAATGTTTAAGATCAGTGTCATGGCGAATGTCAACAACACATAGGACTAAAGTAGATGTCGAACAGAATTAATTAAAAAATAAGTCTTTTAATTTTTTCTAAAAAAGAAATAATTAATAGTATTAAATTATACTTCTTGTAAGCCTTCGCGTGTTCATCAGAGAAAAGCAAAAGGATAATTGATCTTATGTTTGTTTACACAAATTCCATTTCGGGTAACATTGCAAACGCTATAGTTCCCACCAAAAAAACAAAAAAAGTTGAAAAAGCTACTGAAATTAGCAAGATCTTCAATTTTTGTTAATAATGTACATAACTAGTATTAGACGCGCGCTATACGCAGGTTTATTAATTTTTTTTTTACAATTTTATTATTTTATGTTCTTTTTTAAATAGAAAAATAATTAAATGTTGAGTATTACTTTGATTTTGAAGAAAAAATTAAAAAAAATCTTTAAATATAACTAAACTAAATTTATTTTCATCTATAATATAAAATGTTATTGATATAATATAAAATTTTTTTGTATGTTTTACGTTTATTTGTGTTTACAAAAATTTTGACAATTATAATGTAGAAAAAAGTATTTCTTTATAAGGAATTGCAGAGTTCCTACTTTATGTTAAAAGATCTATTAAAAAAAATTTCTTCGTAGCGTAGATTAAGATTTGTGCATCGTTCTATAAAGCAAGAAAATATTTTACTTAACAATCAGGTCAAATATAAGTGTAATTGTATATCATTAACATCTGACCATTAATGAATTTTATCTAACCATTAAATTCAAACTAAGAAATTAAACCCTCAAATTGTAATGGGCTTCTCACGCTTCTCCTCCCACATCAAATAAGCCTTAAAAAATAAATTACGTCAAAAGGAGTTTACAAAGAACTTTCCAAGTTCACATAATTTAGAAATAGGGATATGTATATTTTAGATCCTAAACTTTCATATTTTTTTATATGTAAGTTTTAAATCTTTTTAATATTTTATTTAAATCTTAAATCTTTTGATTTCTTACCAAATCAGTCATTTTATTTATAAAAAGTGGTCAATCCGTTAATATATGAGTTTAACCTAATTCAAATTATTAAAAAGAGGTCAAATAAAAGAATTAAACATTTTTTTCATCAACAAAATATACATATTAAATATTTTTTAATTAATATATACACGAATTAAATAGACAGTATGCATAATTTTTGATTAAAAAATTTTTAATTTATGTATCTAACTTTTTTTCAAATAATTTTTTACAAGTTCAAAATTATTTTTTAATAGATTAATCACTTTTCATCAATAGAGGAACTAATTTTGTAGGAAATTCAAAAGGGTTAGGACTTAAATGAAAATTTAAAATGATTTAAAACTCAAATGAAAAAAATGTAAAAGTTTAGAACATAAAATATGCATAGATCATATAAGTCATTATACCAGCTGATTAGTGGGAAGAGGGCTCAGTTAAATTGATGAAACTGAGTGCTTAACTGGCGAAAAGTTATAACAAAAAAAAAAAAAAAAACGAAGAAGTTTGCGAAAATGGATTTGGAAGTTTGGACTGGACAGATATAGAAGAGCACCAGAGTAAGGAGAATACTCTACGCCACCAGATAAGGAACCCACAGATTCCTTCTTTCTTTTGGGTGTGTTGGCCCAAAAGCTTTACCCGTTCTTATGAACCTCTGATAATATATTAATATATAAATAAATAAAAAGAAAAAATAATTTATTGAACTCATACAAAAAGATAATAAAAGTAAACTTCTTATACAACCCAAGTAAACTCATTGTAAAGATGGAGTTTTTCAGATGGATGCGTATGAGAGAATTGTACAAATTAAATAGCAAGATAAGCATGAAATCAAATATGCCATAATCATGAATTTTTTTAATTTGCAAGAATAGACAAAAATAAAAAAAAATGCAATTCATAAAAAAACTAGAAAAAAAATTGGATCAAAGAAAGAGAGAATTCAACTTATCCAAATAATTTGTATAAAAAAATTTATCAAAATAATTAAGTATAGGCATTAACCTTCAAAAAAAAGTTTTGATGAGAAAATTAATATATGAAATTCAGAAATATAAATGAGAGAAAACAAAAAGAACAATAATGCAAGTAAAAAATGATTGTATTTTTATAGTGTGGAAAAGAAAATTACATGCATATGAAAATCCTAAAATTTATTAAAATTAAAATTTTAATGTTAATAAAATACTGAAAAATAGTATAATTATTGTAATCCTACATTAATTGAAATCATAATTCTATTACAATAGAATAATTATTGAGAATACTAAAAAAGACTACAATTACTAAATTCGAATTATATTAGAACACTAAGAAAATTACAATTTTTAAGATTTTATTAAATTAATTTTTTTTTGAAATTGAGCTTTTTTAAAAATTCTAATACCAAAAATTGTCACGTAAGTATGTGAATATTATTTAAAATTTTGTTATTATATTTTATATATGATATATGACTAGTAATAAACCAGCGTGATGAGTAATTTTAATAATATTTTTTTAAAAAATTATTTTTACTTTATGTTATTTAAAAGAAAAGATAAAAAAAAATCTAAATTTTGAGTATTTTTTGTCAGAAATTTTTAAAATTTTTTTAAGAAAATAAAAAGTTTTTTCCTTTTTAGTAAAACAAATTTGAAAGTAGTATTTTTTTTTGAGGAAAAAAATATAGGTAAATTTGAGAGATTTTTTTAATCTTTTTTCTTTTCTAATAAAGAGGATTCTTAAAATATATTTTTTTCTTTTTTATTATTTTATTTTATTTTATTATAAAATTTATAGAGATTTAACTATATTTAAAGTAAGAATATATAAATTGATACAATTCTTATTTAATTATAATTAAATTTATATTAATTGTAAATTCTAATTCATATTGTGATAGAATTTTTATAATTATAAAATATTTTAACATTATTTTCAATTTACAAATTTATAAGAAATTATCAAATATTAAAGAGAGAAAGTTTTTTTTTTTTTTTCAGTTTCTTCTTTATATACTTACATATAGATATATATGTATTAATTTTGAGAGAAATTGACGACTTAAACTAGATACTATACGTTATCAGTGATTTTATTTGACAAGACTTAACAACGACACAACATGCTAATCGAGTTTTAAAAGAGACTGACGATGCCATGCTAGATTTAGTAGAGTTATTGTGTGCCCTGTGAACCGATCCGAAAAAGAAAAAGTCTGGGAGCACACAAGAAAATGGCTATAGACAATAAGAAAATCATTTTGAACTGCGTTAAAGGTTGCTCAACCGTCAAACACAGTTCTGCTTTCGCGGGTCTTTGTGAAATAACCCATTAACCTATAATTGTAATTAATCAAACAAGTAATTGTAGCAGTTTGAGAAGTAGACATTGAAATTGGGCCAAAAATAGGTTAGGGCTTGGCAACTCAAGAGACCCAAGTTTTACCAAAGGAACAAAACCAAAATGAATCCCATCAGCAGATCCAACAAAGCTCGTAAGTGGGTTGCTAGTGTCTCTAGTGTAGCATCACTGTCAAGTGCACAACTACTTTGAAACCAAAAATATTTTGACGATAATTTTTTATAAGATCATGTGAAAGGGTTAAAATATCTTTCAACGCGTGTCCTCACTAGATTTCAAACTCCTGACATTGTAGGTAAAATTTGCCCATGGAAAGAAAAAAGTATATATCATCACTGCCACTGGGATGCAGGCTGAGGTATCCTCACGTGTACAGAAAAGTGAAAAGGAGAATTCCAAAATGAGCAAAAAAAAGGGGACAAATCTGAATTGAAGCACCACCATAATTAACAACCATGTCACATTCACTAGAGCACACTGGATCCAACTACCAGCATGAACACCAATACATAACCTAAATGGGCATGTAAGTAAAATCTTTCCAAACTCAAGAATCTGCAACGTTTAGGGGTAAGTAAAATATGATGGAAATGGAAATCATCTTATACTCGGTACTCCTATCTATTAGATTATTCATGATATAATACCTGCCACAACTCCTAAGTTTCGTACCCGTACAGATTTGAAAATTGTTTCTTTGTTTTTGTTGTCAATGCAAAACGCCTCTTTAAAATCATTTGAACCATGGTCTTCAAAGCCACTGTCAAAGTCCCCCACATCACTTTTGCCCAATGCCATCAAGATTTAGCTACTGGCTTCAAAGTATGGCATGGGTTATTAAGATCTTGTCGTTTCAGCTTCTCATCTCCTTCGCTGGATATATATGGACATATTTCAATTTTCCAAATTACCTAGACATGTTATAACAAAAGAATTAAGAAACACATTTGTAACACTAAAAAAAAAAAAGGAAGTTTACTTGCGGACATGACAATATATCACAAATTCAATCCACCAAGTTTCCTCTAGAACACTTACTCAACAGAGAAATGTTGTATTGTTTTAAAAGCGAAATGTTATTAAGCCATCAAATTGGCCTTAAAAGGGGGTATTTTTCAAGAAATTCCTCTTCCAACAAAGAATCATTCTCGTCCTGTGGAGTCCAGAGAACCTCTACAGCCTGTCAAACAATGACCAAGTGCATGTTAGAGTCAGCATATGGACAAGCTAAGAATAAAAATACTTGAAGAATCTTTTGATCAGTACCAGAAGTTTGCTGGAACCGATACTCAAAGATCGCAATGCATCTTTCATGTCATCGGCACTTTTAATGGTAGGAATTTTGTGTATACCTTTAGCAGCAACCAACAATGTCACCTGCGAATAAGTGGAAGGAAAACTCAGAACAGAAGTGAAAGGAATACCAAGTATTGAAGAGGACCAACTGAAAACAAGTTTAATGATTGTAACTGCAATTCAAAGGAATTAACATATAACTAAAGGATAGATCAAGATCGGAAAAGAAAGGATAGCAAAGAGAGAGAAGAGAATAAACGTGCTATTTTATGGAAGTAAAGTGAATAACTAGTGCATCAAGATGCATACGTAAATATTACTAGCATTGACAATCATTTAGAGCGAGTACACTGCTGGGGTCTGATTAACTTGAAACTGTTAAAAACGGAGAAGGTATGTTTGTGAAAAATCCAAAGAAGATTACTTTACCACTATGTAATTTTTGCTAAGTTTGCTAGCTGTAGGAATTACTGCATTTTGCATCCTCGCATTGTTTACATTCACTAGCGACTCCACGTCAAATTTCTCCCTTTCCCCACCCAATAGTTCCTTAAATCTTTTCTCCACACCTTCAGCACTCCAATAACTTGTTACCTGCGAGGCAGATTGAAGCTTAAAAATGTCCACATATGCTGTATTTTAATCAAAGTATCACTACAGAGCCAAGGATGCCAGTCCAAGCAACAAATTGCAGACAGAACAATTTCCTTCTCAGGAATCTCAGGTCAAGAAAATTAAAAGAAGCTCAAATAAATTCAACAGAAAAAGTTGTGAAGGCCACTAGTTCAAAGATGAAGCACTCCCTATGTCCCTAATGTTGGGCGTTGCAACTATGAAGCAATAATTAAGAGTCCGCCGAAAATTCCAATTTGTGAAAAATCATAAAATGCACATTGTGTGTCAAGATATGTTGTGTAACATGGGAGACAAGTGACTTACAGATGAATAGCCAGACACAAAGTAATCTGGGTGTCGGAGAAGTGCTACAGTAGTTTCTACATCCACAATGGAAAAGAGAACAGCCATCTGTTAGCAACACAATAAAGCAAAAGTGCCGTCTCACTAACTAATCTGCAGGAGTACAAAACGACCCTTTACTTATCACTGACACTTAATGGCTCAAATCACTTTAGGGAATGCCAAAATCCAAAACCAACCTATCAGAATGTGATGCCACCCCTTTGATGAAGAAGTTTCAGTGGTTTTGGCAATTTTATTAAGCTCTCTCTGAATTGAACTTGCCTTGCCCAACAACCCAACCTGCCAAAAAAAGGAGGAGAAAGAATTCACTAGTTGCAAATTGAACCACCATAAAATGAACCCTAATCCTGTTCTCAACATAAACCATAAACCATCAACCATCCAGACAAGAGGCATTCTAGGCTCCAAACAATGAAACATTAAATAAAGATTGGAACTTTTCTTTCCAAATAAATAGAATAGGAGAAAATCTTGACAAAATTACCTGAACCATAAGAACACTGCCTGTATTCTTCGAGTAATCCAGATAGACAAACAAAGAAACAGCTCCTACAGCAAACACAGCGAAAACTCCACCAGACCATGAAGAATCAGCCTTTCCACTTCCTACCCTCTTCTCATTCTCATCTACTAATCTCCGCTGTTCTGCATACCCATCATAGCCTCCATAATGGGAATGGTGATGGTAATGACCTGGATAATAACGGGGTGAATTTGGATGTGAAGAATGAGATGACGATGGAGGTGGGTTGGAGAATGAGTCACCACCCATTCTGCCACCAGAAGCGGCAAAAGCCACGGTTAGACTGAGACAGAGTAATGGGAGTAGGGCGACTGCAAGAATGGTTGGTTTTTGGGATACCATCTTGGTGATCATTGAGTGTTTCTGCATGTTTTTTGCAGTTTTCGTGGATTTTGGCTTGAAATTGCTTAGATTTTGGCTGGGGCTACGATTAGGAAGGCTGGCGAAAAGGAAAATTGATTCTTTTTTTTTTCCAGGAAATGTAGCCGAGAAAACTTAGCAGAGTGGGTTTTTGGCTGGAAGACTTGTGGTTTTTGGCAGGAAGACTTGTGGTTTCTACGAAGCTCACGGCTTTGAGTCGGTCAAGGCCAGAGGGGCTGTGGAAACATTGATTTCCACGTGTCAAGAGTGCGCAACTTCTGGCGAGTTTTAAGATGTGAGGAATTATTTATTCATTTGTTTGTTTTTGGAAGCAATTGAAAGCATAATAGTCCACATTATCAGATATTCATTGCGAGGATTAGCAAGTGGCCATGATTTAATAAATTGATAATTAGAGACGAGGATATTCGTAACAAAATACACATACGCCGATTGAAGATGAAATATTTGTGTTTTTTTTTTATTAAAATGGCTTTGACTATAGTTAAAATTTGAAAATTTTAATCTTAAAAATAATTTCAATAATAATTAAATTACATTGATTGCTATTATTTGTATTGGTTTGAATATTTTCTTCTTTTTTTTTTTTAGTCAAAGGTTTGAATATTTTCAATGTACACTTAAAAATACTTAGTTAATAGATACTAAAGTCAAATATATGACGTGGCTATAAAAAAATTAAGTATATGACGAGAGCAGTCGAAAATAAGCTGATAACCTATCTTATGACAAATTTACTGTAAAAATATTTATATAATTAATTTTAATTAAATCTTAAATGGATACTGTTATATTTTCAGAGAAAAAACGTTTAAAAAAGTTGTCCAAATGTAACTGATTGAATTTAGTTTGTAACTGTTTTAATTGTAAGTATAACTAAAAAAATAAAAAAATTACTATTATTTCTTTACATACTAAACATATCTAATTACACGTTCAATCCAAACAATTTAATTCAAACACCTCTCTAACAACTTTCCTTCCAAAAATATAACTTTTTCCATCCTAGGTATTGTTGTTGTCTTGCCGACGAATCAGAGAACCAAGCTTAGGCACCTCAGCTCTCATCTTCGGGAAAGTTCCATATTTTGGAACCTTATAGATAATAGTGTAGTTTGAAAATTGTGTAATGTTTTAAAATATTCTTCTTTCCAGCAACGTGATTAGGTTCCACATTTTGGAATTTCATGATATTGGCCCCATAAGGGTTGATGATCCGGGCTAATTGTAAAGCTTCAAGGTGGATTAACTGTCCAACAACTTGACATAAGATATGTTTGTTATTTCTTGATTGGATTTGGATATTATCCGTCCTCAAATTGTGTAGATCCAATCTACCAGGTATGCTTGCTTTACCATTAACCAATGACTTCAAGTCTACACCTACGCTTTTTTTTTTTTTTTTCAATTAGTTCTTATTAAAGTTCAAATTCATTCAGTATCATAAATAATTTTAGTACAATGTTACTAAATACATTATAAAATTTTTATTCCCTTTAAGATAAAAAATAATTTGCCTAATCTCTCTTTTTTGTTATAAAATAGAAAAATGTGAATAATTTTCCACATATTCATTAGGAAGATTTGTATTGCATACACTGTAAAGTGGTCCAACCTTTTGCACTAAACTCACAGGAGAAGAAATACCATAGTACCGATAACAGGTCACCGACCATTCATATATGAGTCATATCAGAAAGATATGAGAAATAACTATAAAATAACCATAAAAATAAATTTAATCTTTAATAATTAATTAAAATTTAATTTTTTTAAAATTAAATCATATTTATATTTAGTGTTATTTTAAATACCCTAAGTCTTGATTTCATTTTTTGTTTCCTGTTTTTTTTGCTTAAAAAATCTTTCCACTATTCATAACTATTGAATAATTATTTTCTATATTCTACTAATTTTTTGCTTGTTATATATCTTGAAGATCAAGTATAAATTTAGTCTTACCAAATAATTTAATGAAAATTAGAACCTATAACCTTATAAAGCGAGCAAAATCTTCAAATTATTACACCACAATCATTGGTGCTACTAGCGCAATTTCTTTACACATTTTAATATAGAGAAACTTCTTTTTTCAATATTTGCAATGGTAATAAAATGAATAAACATTTGACCATTTATACTGTATTTGGGAGAAAAAAATAAAGAGAGGAAAGTGAAAAGATTAAAATAAAGTATTATATTAAAAAAATATTTAAAAAGTGGGGTAGAGTTTTTAATTCTTCTAATCTTTCATAACTTACTAAAATCAATTCTTTCAAAAATAAGAGTAAAATTGTTAGTTTTTTATTAAATTTATCAAATAACTCAATTATTTTCGTATAATTTAAAAATTATAATTTTATTTAAATAAAATATTTAAATAAAATTTAATATTAAGAGTAAAATTAGTTTTTAATATATTTTATTTTTCTTTTCCTCACATTCCATCTTTTCTCAATTAAAATAATTTATAATTTTCCTTTTTTTTTCATTATCTCTTTCAAAATAAAAGAAAAAATGAAAAATATTTCTCTCATGCATTAATACCCTTTTCCATTTTCTTCTCTCACACTCTTCGGTCTTTAAAAAATTTTATTCAAACACCATGTTACTGAGAAAGGCAGTCGTGTCCACAACAAACAAATAAAGAGTGAAAATCCAGCACGATCAACGGCGAAAAACACAACCTAGGATTTCTGTTCACTAGAATCCAGAAAAACGACGATGTCGTTAGAGGGAACAAAGCCCAGGACCTCGTAACCTACCGGATACTGTCGTCATTTATCTCTTCCACCACGCGTATTTTCCCGCGATTGAACTCACGCCCTTCGTTAAATATCCCCTAATTAGGACGACGCATCATTTTTTTTTTTGCCAAACAAGGGGCTAGAGTTTATTAGAGTCAGCAAGAACAATTGAAGCAAACCTCCATGATCATGCCACGTCATTCTTAACCCTCATTAAGCTGGGCCCCCTGTCCACCTGGCAGCATCGTGACGGTGATGCATTGATCTCCTCGAACCAGATTTGGAGGGAAAACTGGGGAAAATAAAACAATAGTAGCAGAAGCCAATGGCCTCTTTTTTTTTTTTTTGTTTTTTGGCTTTGTTGTTTTTATCCATAAGCCATTGTTAAATATACAAAAGTGAAATCTCTCTCTCTCTCTCTCTCTATCTTTCTCTCTCTAGAATTCACCTTCTCGCTCTCTCTCGCTTTTGTCGCAGGAAAGAGGCGTCAGGGACCAGCCATTGACGCGGGCTGATTTGAGGTTAAAGGGAGGCGGCAAGGTATTATTCTTTGCTTGATATGCCGTTGATTCGCGGGTTTGTTATCTGTAGGAGCCGTTGTTGCAGTGACAGGATCGGATCTGCTGTTTCTTGGTTTGGTCGTTTCAATCTTGTCTTTTGAGAGATTTGATGTTTTTGAGATCTGTTTTTTGTTGAATTTGTTGCGAAATTCGGGATGGTTTTGGGAATTTAGGGTTTCTTGGTGTTGTTTATAAGGGGGGGCATATCTTATATGGAAGAAGGAAGGAGATCTGGTAACCCGTCAGGGTATATTGTGAAGAATAGGAGCTCTTCGGGTTGTTTGATTGTGAAGAGAAAAGGCGGTGATGATTTGGGTGGAGGGGCGGCTTCTTCTGGTGGGCATAAGGTTTATCAGTCTAAAAAGGGGAAGAAAAGGACAAGGGTGGACTTTAGCAATTCGGGGTCTAGTGGAGAGTTGTTAATGCCATCTAGCAGGAGGTTAGGCCCCGAAGCGATAAGGGTTTGTAATGGATCAAGTGGCTTTGATGATGAGTTGGCGTTAGATGAGAGTGATGTTGGTAGGAAGAGGAGCAAGGGAGAAGATGTTAGGCGTAATGAGGTTGTGGGCATGATGGGTAGGAATGGGGAGGCTTTTAGTGAAAGGAAGAGGAAGGGGTTGGATGTCTTTGAGTTTGATGAATATGAAGGATATGGCTATGACATGCTGAGGAGGAAGCGTTTTGAAGATGTTGGGATGGAGGGAAAGAGGCTTTTTGGGTCTATGACGGTGAGGAGAAGTGGCATTGGGAGGGAATATGAGACAGGTTCCAGTAGGCATGCTGTTACTGATAGGAAGAAGGGTTTGAATTTTGAGTGGACAAGTGGGCTGGGTCATGGTGATCATTGCAACACGGATGCTTCTCGACTGCCTGTATCATTTTTGAGGAAGAAGTACGATTCTGATGAACCCATTAGGGTTCAGGGGAAAAATGGTGTTTTGAAAGTCATGGTGAACAAGAAGATGAAGTTTGGTGGGTCTTTGAGTAGCTATGATTGCTTGGATGATGAGGAAAATAGAAAAGGTTTGACGAAGGAAGATACTGTCAACCGAAATGTTCTAATCCATCCTTCGATTTACTCTGATCCGAAAAATGTTGAGAAGGTAAGTGCATTTGTTGGAAAAGAGAAAAAGGCAATGAATTCACTGACATCATTGTCGACCAAGAACCATAAGGTCCGAGAGCAAGATGCAGAAGACAATGATGCATTGTCGAAGCTGGGACCAAAGAATGTGGAAGCATGTAGTTTGAGGAAGACGCCATCAACTAAAAAAAGCAAAGGTGACGATGTGGATAGTGAGGACAGTGATACATCATCGAAGCACAGACCAAAGAGTGTGGGTGCTCGTAAATCCATCAATGTTACAAACAGCAAAGTTGAGAAAACACCATCCAATTGGATCCCACCAGCCCAAGCCAAAGAAGGGAAAGTTAAGCGAGGTACTGGTACAGAAAAGCAACAGCTACGTGAAAGGATTAGGGGTATGCTTCTGGATGCAGGCTGGACGATAGACTACAGACCTAGAAGGAACAGGGACTACCTGGATGCCGTTTACATAAACCCAGCTGGGACGGCATATTGGTCCATCATCAAGGCATATGATGCTCTTTTAAAACAATCAAATGATGACGAAGATGAGGCTAAACCCAGAGTTAATGGTTCTTCAATTACCCCATTATCAGATGAGGTGCTTGGCCAACTGACAAGGAAGACTCGTAAGAAGATGGAGAAAGAAATGAAAAAGAAGCAAAGAGAGAGCAATGAGAATAAGGTTACAATTAAGAAAAATTCAAGCACCAGGTTTGACGAGGAGAACATGGACAGTGGTAGCCATGAAGAAAAACTGAGCTCCTTCATAAAGCATGGTGACAAATCAGTGAAGGGCAGAGCCAATGGCCATAGTTCTTTAAATGAAAACTCAAGAGGTCAGAGTTCCATTCATGATTTGGATGATAGCACTGAGAAACCATCCTCAAGATCTATTTCTCATCAAGGACGGAAAAGTGGGAAACTTGGTAGATGCACTTTGTTGGTGCGGAATTCTAATCAGGGACTAAACTCTGAGAGTGATGGCTTTGTTCCATATGCTGGAAAACTCACGTTGCTTTCCTGGCTGGTTGACTCTGGAACTGTGAATTCAAGCCAAAAGGTGCGGTACATGAATCGTCGGAGGACAAAAGTGATGCTGGAGGGCTGGATAACAAAAGATGGCATTCATTGTGGTTGCTGTAGTAAAATACTAACAGTCTCAAAATTTGAGATTCATGCAGGAAGCAAACTGCGACAACCATTTCAAAATATATATTTGGATTCTGGGGTTTCCCTTCTGGAGTGCCAGATTGAGGCCTGGAATAGACTGGAGTCAGTTGAGCGGATTGGTTTTCACGTTGTAGATGTTGATGGTGAGGATCCAAATGATGATACTTGTGGTCTTTGCGGAGATGGTGGAGATTTGATTTGTTGTGATGGTTGTCCATCAACATTTCACCAGAGCTGCCTGGATATAAAGGTATATATATTTCTACTTAGTTTGTATATCATCAATGCCTAAATACAGAGACCTGGCCAAATGACCTGCTATAAATTTATATATGCGCAAGGTGCAAATATTTCTCCTCCCATGTTATTACTTTGTGGTTTATCGTTTGCTTTGATTATGGGGATGCCCAGGATAGACACCCTAGAGAATAGTCTGAGCATGTTGAGCGTTCAAGGGACCTTTTTGTTAATAAATAATGTAGATTCTTGAACTAGTTAAGAGCCCATATTTTCTTGTATGCAGAGTGCAGCATGTTTACTCCCCAGTGGAGTCTGATCTGGTATATGGATTGATGTATGTGTGAATGAATGTACACACACACACACACACACACACACACTCACATATTTTTATCAGTTTAGATGCAAGACTTTGTGTCATGTAGACATTATTATATCCTGCAAGTTTGCTTTAGGCATGGTGGGGATGGCCAAAAAAATACACTTGGTGAGAAAGAACCCATGGGAATGTGTGAACATTCTTGATTTTTTACTTTGGGTATAGAAGAGATTCACTCTTTCCTGGAACAGGAATAGTGGCATTTTGTGGAATGAACTCATTTTGTCCGCTATAGTTGCTCTGATAGTTCATAACACCTGTTGTTATTACCAATGACTTATGATCTCAAGGAGAGGAATAGTTATGGCTTGAGTTATCTAGTTCAAATGGTTAGGAGCTGTAGAAACTGTTACCATATGATCAATAATACAACCTAATTTCTCAGGTAAGCCAACGATAAGGTGAAGCACCGGCATTGGTTCCAGTTCTATAATTTTTAGCTTAATAGAACCTATAGTAGAACATCAAAGAAGCTTCTTATTAAAAAAATGTACGGAACTGAGTTGAATCATGCTAATTCATTACTTACAGTAGTCTTTGGGTACTCTGCTTTACAGTTTAGAGACCTCCATTTATTTACTTGAGACGATTATCGTTGTCATCTCATTACAGGTGCTTCCCCTTGGTGACTGGCATTGCCCTAATTGTACATGCAAATTTTGCGGAACGGCCAGTGAGAACATTGTTCAGGAGGATGACACTGTCTTTTCCATGCTGCTGACTTGCAGCTTGTGTGCAAAAAGATGTAATCATCTTCATTCTGGGTTTTGCATTTCTTAGCTATACTTTTCTTTTCATACGTACCTCGGTGTTGAAATTCTTCTGCTGTGTTGCCTGTGTAGATCACAAAGCTTGCGCTCTGGAGACAGATGCCTTTTCTCTTGATGCTGTTAGTTTTTGTGGGACTAAATGCAGAGAGGTACTGTTTTCTTTTCTAAGAATTCAGAAATTTAACAAATTAATGTTATGGTTCCTTAAAGATGCTTTTGACTGTGGAGCTTTTGGCCTCGTGAAATAACCAACCAATACGAAGCTAGGACTTATAATTTTGATTTATTTGGTTTCACATTGTATGCACTAAGGCGTTGGTTATGGTCAGCACGCAACAAGCCCTTGTTCATCTTAAAGTTTTATTTGCGTTTTCCTGAATGAATTGGTAATAAGCTTGTGATGGTAAATAGCATGGGGTTGTTATTGAAAGAACGTCTGGCAGTGTCTGCTGAGACCTGGTTGTTAGATGTGCCAAGATTTAGTGTGTGCAGTTGAGAATGCTTTATCATCATTGCAGCTTTTGAATTCTGAGCTAATATCTGGTGTTGCCTTCTCTGTTATATACATATATGTATTGAGTAAAAGTGGAGATTTTTGACCTATGCTTTTGTTGCTTTCACAGCTCTTTGAGCATCTGCAGAGATATCTTGGTGTTAAATATGAACTAGAGGCAGGGTATTCGTGGTCTCTCATTCATAGAACAGATGCAGAATCAGACACGTGTACTCAAGGACTCCCTCAAAGGGTAGAGTGCAATTCAAAGCTAGCTGTTGCTTTATCTGTTATGGATGAGTGCTTTTTGCCAATTGTTGACAGGAGGAGTGGGATCAATTTAATACATAATGTTCTTTTTAACTGTGGGTAAGAAGCATTCTCCTCTTGATCACGTGATATGAATATTGTTAAGTTTGTTCTATGATCTTTCTTGGTGTCATATACTGTGAACGTAAATGACTTTTGCACACTTAATAATGATCATTAGTGAACATCAATGTGGTCAGACTCAGGCCCTTATTTCTGATGATTCCTTACCCCTATAATATGGTCCTGTGTTGAATGGATATGCAATATGTCCTGGTTTCATGTTTCTAGCTTCTTGAAACTAATGTTGGTTCACACTTTACTCGGTCATCTTGCCTCACTTAACAGAGTCAATATGTTATTATAGAAAATTAAGTCAGTATGGTGTTAAATAGCAAATTGTTGGTGAGCTTTCAGTTGTTAGTTGTTGGTGGGGGGAAGCAATCTGGTGAATAACCTACTTTAATGAGTAGTTCTATTTTGCCTTTTGTTAACTGCTTTTCTCTATTTGTTCAGGTCAAACTTCAACCGACTGAACTATAGTGGCTTTTACACAGCCATTTTAGAGAGGGGTGATGAAATAATTTCTGCTGCATCCATCAGGTATTTATTTGCTGGGCTCTTTATCTTCTATTCAATTGCATTGACTTTGTGGTGGAAAGAAAAACTAAGATAAACAGATCCTTAGGTTTCAATTGTTACTGAATGGTACTTCCTGAATGGAAACTAGTATTGTTACTGCTGAAGACTAAGACCTCCAATGCCTTGAATCTTTCAATCTGAAAGTCATGCTGGATGGTTTGGAGGCTTTCTCCTGTTGAAACAGTCTATCATTTTATATTGCCATGTATGACTTAGAACTTGAGTCTCCTTTTGCATGTTTTTTCTTCCACTATCAACCAAATGCAGCCAGTTCCTCTTCTTGCTACCAAGTTGGGTTTTAGCTTAACTTCTATTGAGTTGGCTTTGCATCTGTTAAGTTGCATCTTGAATTTTGATTCCATTATAGGTTGTGCTTGTTTTTTGGCATGCAACTGAATTTTAACCATTTTTTTTCTCATGTTTGTTTAGGTTCCACGGAACTCGGTTGGCAGAAATGCCATTCATTGGAACTCGTCATATGTATAGGCGACAGGGCATGTGTCGCCGGCTTTTTTGTGCACTAGAAACAGTGAGTATTTACAACCAATGCTATGTGTTACTGTGTTTGCTTGTAATTGCTATTGTAATGACAGGCGCTGTATCCATCTCCTCTTTGTATTGGATTTTGTCCCGCTTTCTTGTTGATGCTTTTCATTTTGTCAGGCACTTTGCTCTATGAAAGTTGAGAAATTGATCATTCCTGCAATTTCAGAGCTTATGCATACGTGGACGGAAGTTTTTGGTTTCACTAATCTTGGTGAATCTCTTCACCAAGAGTTGAAGTATATTAATATATTGGTGTTCCCAGGAATAGATATGCTACAGAAGCAGCTATCGGAGCATGAAAATATCAACGAAAACATGACCAAGAGCAGAGGTTTTAGTTAAATTTATTTTGTTGGCTTTCCCTCCAACTTTATGGCTATCTTCTGTATATATTGTTGTTTTACACCCCACTTATTTTGTCAGGTGGACAAAGAATGGAATCTATTAACAGTCCATGTGGCAGTCCTGATGTGGCACATAATTCTCATATGGATTCTTCAGCTGGGCACGGTCCTTTTGAATGTGAGAGTGGTAGTCTGGAACATGCTAGCGAGACAAATGATGTAGTAGTTAATGCTAACTCTGAATCCCAATGTCCGGGTAGTTCCTTGAATGATGCCTCTAAAGCTGGTAATTCCTTAGATGCATCACATGAACTCAGAAATATGGTATTGCTTAAAGAGGATGTGGATGTAGATAGTGAATCAGGGGACAAGTTAGATGAACATTATTTGGACAAGAAAATTCTGTTAGTCTCTGATGCAAGGAATGATATACATGAGATAGAAAATAAGGCAAAAAAAGAATCTGCTTTTGCTGATGATAGGCAGTCATGTATTCAGGCTGATATGACCGACATGGATTCCGCTCCTTGTGCATGTGTTTCTTTGGAGGGTGCTTCTTTGATCAGTGGTTCTCTGGATGCTTCTCATGAACTTAAAATTACAGTCCCACTTGAAGGGACTGCGAGTGCTGGTTCCGAGTCCATGGCCAAGTTATCTGAGTCTTTCACCAGAAGTAAATGCTTCATCACCCCTGACATCGTGCAGTGTGACGGAGACAGTAGTGCTGAATCCTGCAAAGAGGGCAATGCTTTTGCTGCTCATGCATTACATAGAGATGAGTCTGCTTCTGATAAATTCAAGATTGCGATCCTAGTAGAGGAGACCAAACTGGCTGACACTCTACTCAAGCCCAAAGCTGCCAAACAAAGTTGCAGAGGTGCAAGCGATGATACAGAAAAGGTAGAAGTTGATCCGGTTTTGGATTTCACTGTTCCAAACAATGGCCACGGTTTTGGAAGCAATGACTTTGGTGAAGGTTATAAAAGGCGTGATGTGCAATGTTTTCTAGCCAATTCACCCACAGAGGAGCCAAGTGTTGAAAATGAGTGTGTGCAGCGTAGCAACACAGGCATTGCTTCAGAGGCAACACAGAATGGCAGAAATGTTCCACATGCGTCAGAAGTAAATTTTGGGACCAATGAAAGTGAAGAAAACCCAAAGTCTGGCTTGGTTTGATGCTTTCTACAACCTTCACTCTGAAAGCTTGTTAATGCCACGTCTCCTGGGAATCGACCAAGGTATGTGATTGGTGGGTGTGGTTGCTTATTTGTTATTGCCCCACCCAAGTAGGATGGCATCATGATTTTTAGGCACTGGTGCTTATTCTTTGTGATTTTCAAGGTCATTAGTTATATTTTGGGGCGTAAAGAGATGTCTGTATCAAGAGTCAGGGGCTCTTAATCGATTAATTGGCACCGTATATGCCTGAACTAAAAGGAGAGTCTATTGTTGTGGAGCACATTTCCTGGAAGATGGTTGGTAAACCTTCTGAATGTATGTTCAGTCAATGTCCACCTACCTTTAGCATGTATATGTCTGAGTCTATTGAATTCAAAAGTCTATTGAATTCAAAATTTGGAGTTCTTCTGCAAGTCTTGTACCATCCCAATTTTAATGTGGCAACCTTGTCTAATTAATGTTAGATTTGCTACATGACAAGGTCGCCGCAGACAGATTCTGAGTCACAATTTTCCTGTAATTACAACATTTGTTTATTCAGGTGGTAGTTTTGATCATATAATTTATCTAAGGGCGCAAGTTGCTTCGTGATTGAGCGTTGATCACACAGCCCTACTGAAGCAAAACAGTTCGCTGTTCCTGGACGAGTTTCTTCTTTGTTGAGAGCTGATATATCTGTGATAATGTCCTATATTTTTTTAAGCCTTTCTTTTATTAGTTTCAGTCGATCAAATCCATGTGCTTGCTTTGAGCTGCGTGTGGTTTTTAACTTGGTTTGGACTTAAGTTGCTGCAAACAATTGCAACATGGTATGTGGGAATTGTTTAATATTCGTTTCGCTATTGTTTACATTCTAGCTTCGATCTAAAACAGTTCCTGGAATGGTCCGTTTTGTATTGGCATGGTTAATGCTTTCTTCTGGTCCAGTTGGTCTGAATTCTCAATTCTCAATTCTCAATTCTTATTCTTAAATTTATTACTTGGTGCTATTAAACTATACCTTACGATCATGAGTTACTCAATTAGTTATCGGTTTTATTGGTTAAGGGTGTAGACTATACAGTTAAGAATTCGATTCTTATTATATCTTTTCCTTTACTTGGGTTTTTTTTAAGATCAAAAAAAGAAAAAACTATGCCTAAAACTCTCAACCTCGATCGAGATACGAGCAACAGTAATACAAAGGTGTTAATTATGTGTATCCGATTTTTGGCTCCGTTATTGTCTCTTTTAGATTAATTTTATTATGTTTAATTACGTTGAGACTCCATGCATTCTTTGTTCTGGGATACGAGCCTTTAACTGTACACTAGGGCTGATTTAGAAGGGCCCCAAAAATAACCCAACCAATAAAACAGGCAGCGCAAATTATTATTAAAATTGTTATTGAGATGCTGAGTAAATATTGGACGGTCTTAAATAAAATAAAAAAAATAAATTATTATTAAAATTATTATTAAGATGCTGAGTAAATATTGGACGGTCTTAAATAAAATAAAAAAAATATTAGTGAAATGAAAATTTCAAGTTTGAGTGAATTAATTAAAAGAAACTTCACAAAACGAAACAGAAAGAAAAATTGTGGAATCAGAAAATGGAGCGGTTACTTTCATGGTCTCCTCCTCCTCCAGCTGCTCGACTCCGACTAGTAAGCTGTTCCTCTGCAGCAAGGCCAAGGTCTAGCTTTTCACTTTCTCCCAATCTCTCCAACAAAAACCCATTACTTCAAATTCAAACCCATCTCCAGTTCCCAAGTTTCCCTTCAGCTCCAATTCAAATGGACCCTCGCACTTCAACTACATTATGCGCCGCTCCAATCTCAGAAAAAGGAGGCTCTCCGGTGACCTCCTCACTTTCACTCGAATCCGGTGACCCGTCTATTCCAAACCCCATTTGCAATTCTTCATCTTTTTCATTTATTTATTTATTTTTGTGTGATTTCGATTAAAATTTCTTTATTAGGAGGTAATAATAGAGTTGGGGAAGTTAAAAGGGTGACGAAGGAGACAAATGTATTTGTGAAGCTGAATTTGGATGGTACTGGAGTTGCTGATTCGAGTACTGGGATTCCCTTCCTCGACCACATGCTAGACGTTAGTGACTTTTTTTTCTTTTTTTTTTAATTTTTGATTTCTGAAAGCAACCAAAAGACTTTAACTTTATTGCTTAAGTTAAATGTAATCTGTTTGGCCTTTTGTTATGGGGTGTGGAGGTTGAAAAGTTTTGATTTTTTCAGCAACTGGCGTCGCATGGGCTGTTTGATGTGCATGTAAAGGCCACTGGTGATATTCACATTGATGATCATCACACTAATGAAGATGTTGCCCTCGCTATTGGAACTGTAAATGGAAATTATCTCTGTTTCGTGTTTTCATTCGTGCTTTATTTTTTATTTTTTATTTTTTTTTTAATGGTGTGTGTAGTTTGTTTGCTGGCTTTATTGCATCTTGCTTAGTACATTGAAGTAGGGAAGTGACACTTAAAAAAAAAAAAATTATCGACAGGCTTTGCTGCATGCACTTGGCGATAGGAAAGGAATTAATCGGTTTGGCAACTTCTCAGCTCCACTTGATGAGGCCTTAATACATGTTTCATTGGTATATCCTCCGCTCTTGTTTTTCCATTTTATTGTTAACATTGATTTGCCAGAGATGAAGGATTAAACACTAAACATTCCTTGTATTTTCTGTTGCTTTGGTGCCAATAATTATTATTGAGGGTGATATTAGTGCTGAATATTTTGTGAAGTTTTTGTTTGAATGCAACTATTCTTATTTTGTTCCTTATTACTTTTAAGGGTGAAGGATGGATTTTTATAATGGGGAAGGATAATTTCTATGATTTGTTTCTGTGCGGTAAGAATGTGTTCAGATGTGGGAGATGGAGTCAAACACTGGGAAAGCCTCTGGGCCTTTGTGATTTGAATCCAAAATGCTATATTTTGAAGCATTCTTACATACAAAGCACCATGTTGTTTTTTGTACTCGGGCCAAAATGCTTTATATCCTACTAGATTATGTCATCTGTTAGCTTTCTTCTGCATATCATTTTGTTTTTTTTTTTTCCCCCCTTCAGGATTTATCTGGCAGACCGCATTTAAGCTATGATTTGCAAATTCCAACGCAAAGGGTTGGAACATATGACACTCAGGTGCTTCACTGTGTTGAGTTTGTTTTTTTTTAACTTCCCTATCCAACACTCTTAGTTCATGAATGTAGGTCAAGTCTTGTTGGTGGAGATGAAAACTTGATGTGCTATGAGTCACACCTGTGGAAAATTTTTAAACTTAACCATATAATTTGGGTCTTTGGACTCTTTTTTGTTTTTTTTTTTTATGTTTAATTTCTTTAGTTGTTAAAATTAACTGATCATTGGTTACGATTTTTTTATTCTTAAACTGATTGTTTATAGTTGGTGGAGCACTTTTTCCAGTCTTTGGTGAATACTTCTGGCATGACGCTCCACATCCGGCAGGTATGCTAGCAAGACGACCTTGGATTATGCAATTCAAGTTAGACTCACATGATATATTTCGTCTTTTGGGGAAAAAGAATATGATGACCATCTATATATTCCATTATATTTCTGTATTTAATTCACTTCTCATGTAACTTAGATCACCTTCTTTCATTAACTGTAATGCAAATGTTATAAAAAAAAAAGGAAAAAAAAAAAAGAAGAAAACACTAGCATTTAGTTTGCATGTTCACTTGTTGCAACCTTTTGTGTTGTATTATTCATGCCATTGATTATCTTTGCTAGTGTTGAAGCCTTCACTGGTCATGATTTTCTGTTCATTCTTTGTATGATAATTCACTATTTGACTATTTGTTGAATGCAGCTTGCTGGAAGAAATTCTCATCATATAATTGAGGCAACCTTCAAAGCTTTTGCTAGGGCTCTTCGACAAGCAACAGAATATGACCCACGTTGCCTTGGGACTGTGCCAAGGTCTGGTATCTCCCTTTTGAATTTTGATTTGGTATTGAATGTGTGTCCTCCCCATAATGGGCATAATGTGAATTGAGACAAAATCCATGATGTAGGTTCTGTAACTTATATATCCAATTTTAGGAGAAGGATTTTCTTTTTCCTCCCTATTTTTCTCTTCATATTGTAGAGATAATTTCATCAATTGTTGAGAGATTATCAGCTTCTAATATGAAACTACCTTACCAAAACTTTTAGAGTTCACTTTTTCAATTGTGCATATTTGGATTGGGATTCTTGCTTTTTAAATGTTTGACTGGGTATCATATTGAACTTCTACAAGCAACACATTGAATACAATCTTCTAGTGTGTGACGTATGGGTGGATGTAAGGTCTAATGTTGTTGAGGTTTTGCTATGTGCAGCTCGAAAGGTGTTCTGTCACGGTCTTAACTTTTCACGATCAGTGTGCAACAAGGGATTCTCTACCTGAGCCTTAAGCTCGTGCATTTATCTTGGCCATATGCTTTCAGATACAGTTTGGTGTCTCTTGGATTTGTGATTGTGATAATCAGCGTGGCACTGATTTGACATAGTAAATCAAGATTTGAACAAGGCACATTGGTTTTGTTGAGAGCTTTCCAATATGGATTGAACATGGAAACTTCATGGGACAAAAATTTCCTCATAAGGATATTTTTTCCATCCCTCACACATTATAGAAACAAACAGTATAGTATTCCAACAGTGTAAACTTTTTCTACTGCTATTGCAACTGAAAATAATACAGAACTGAGGTGCATAAACATTTGCTGGTGTTGTTAAAAGCACAGGCTTAGGTGATAGACTTGTGATTTGTTGATGGAACCAGGTGTATTATTCTGTTGTCGGAATGGATATTGATGTGACCTGTGTTCCATTGAAGCTTCTTAATGAGTGACCAAGTTGCGTTCAGAGATTTCCATTGAGCATTATGTTGACCCACTGTAGATATGAATGTTCTCCAGAAAACTTGAACCTAGTGAACTGTCTCCAATAGGGTGTCCAGTTGGCTGCATGTTGCTGCAAAGTTTAGTTTGTGCCCTTAAGTTCAGATTCGATGCCAATCAATGTCAAATGCGGTTACAATATTCACTTTCTATGCAAGCATATTGCAAGTGTTTAGCTGTGCAATTTAACGAGAATGAATTATGTAATTCTTCCTTTAGGGAGGACATTGAAGTTTGAACAAAATAGTTCAGCATTATCTTTAAGTTTTTAATCTCCACAAATCGAACCAAGATCATTTTGTTCACATCAATATCATAAGTGAATTTGGCTCAGGGGAAAGCTGCTTTGTACTCAATTGTTACTTTTACCACTGAGTCTTCAAAACTAGGTTTAAAAAAAAAAAAGGACATCGAATGACATATTGGCTTTAGTCGAAAAAATTTGGGCACCTCTGATATTTAACTTTAAAAAATAATGCTTTCCGATTGCGTGAACCGGATAGAGCTCATTGCTTCCGGCTGATCACATTCATGGTCCCTGTCTTTCGTGTTTTTCCAAGCACAAGTGACAAAAATTTTTCCTGATATCTGCCTGCTTCATAGCAACAGTGAACTATCAGGTGCATAATTTGCTGATAGTGGTACCGATTCTTAGTTCCAATAACAGTTCCCATGCCCATCTGTCACAAAAATTCTTCAGCTGTATCCAAGTCTCTCATAATCTCAGACTTGATCTGTTCTGGGAGTGTTGCAGATGGACCTGCCTTGGAGTAGAAACTGGCCAAAGATCTCAATGCTTTCTCTAGCTCTACATATGATTCCTGCAGGACAACCACAGGATTCCATTTCATAGACAGAATCTAACTTATTGCACATCTACCAAGTTTTGGTTGCGGATAATACCTCACGAACAACCTTTTCTTGTCCCCTCCATTGGCTTAAATACTCTCGAATGGACTCCTTAGCTGCATCAGCAGTCCGTCTGAATTTGGCGATATCTTTGGTGTCTTCCTTTAGTGATTCCCGAAGCGTCTTCACAACCTCTCTTGCTGACTTCAAGTAAGCCTTCGGCAACAATTTACCAGACTTTGTTTTTTCATTTGGATCAAAGAGTGATTTAATGGCCCCAATAACTCCTTCATCCTTTGCCTCTTGGCCATTCGACTCATCTTCAGCTCGAACCCGCAATGTGGCTAAGGTGCAATTTAAAGTAACAAATGAAGCACTACAAACTAAGATATGCCGACGATTTGGAGGGGCATCTTCTGATAACTTTGCGGGACTATACCTAAATTGCAGTCTATCTGTTGCAGTAGAAGAAAAAACCATCAAGACAGAAGATTGATGAATAGAAAGCCAAGATCAAAGCTTGTCAAATTAGACAAGAAAATGGAAGTTGGACTCAAAACCCCACAATGACAAAACACATTAAAATAAGATAGGAGACAAAACAAATGGAAATGGAGCCATTTTTGTTCTGCAGTAAACCTTGTGGTGGACAACAAAAATCTGACTCTTAATTAAGCTCAGGGAATTGCTAATAACTTACAATCAAAGTCAGGCTTAGAGGCTTTCGTGGCTGTTTTGCAAGTTATAAAAGGGCATATCTTTGCTGCTAGAATCAAAGACATGTCTTCTTCCAGTACTCGTTCCTCAACGCTCTAAACTTGGTTCATCCTCAAATTAATCACCTTGACAACAGGCATATATATCAGTCTCAGATTTTCTTCAACTTCTATGAAAAATTTCTGCAAGACGTACCATTGCCCTCAGTGAGCAAATTAATTTCAATGATCGACGCAATTAGTGTTAGATGTGATAATAAATCTATCATCATAACACATTAATTTCGGATCTAAAAACTGAATATAATCACGTAATAATATTATAAATAACATATTTAAAATTAACAGAATTTAAACTTAAAACCATCGTTAATGCGTCTACAAAGTTTGCCTGATGGAGTTTTTCGTGTGTGTTAAGAAGAGAGATGATTGAATATATATATACACACAACCTGATTAAATGAAGCGAAGATTGATTAGGCAGCCAAATGCAAATGAAGTCTGATCAGTGACCATACTCTGGAGAAAGGGTAACTTCTACATATCTTTTCAATGGGGTCGAAGATATGATTAAAGAGAAGATGAAGAAAAACGAATATAATAAACCCGAAAAAAGAAAAGAACAAAAAACACCCAGAATATAAGAGAATAAGAGTGAATCAAAAGGGGGGTTCCTGAGACTCGCCTTTGACAAAGACTTGAGCTTTTCAGTTTCTGCTGCTTCTACTTCTTGCTCAACAGAAAAAATTGCCGAGCCATCCAAATGGGAGCAGCGAGTATAGATTTTTGCCGGGGAAATGAAGTGAAGCTTGGGATAACGTAGAATTCTGTGCACGTGGTAGTCTTTCATTTGCTAAGTGAAGGCCATTATTGTCGTTTATGTAAGGAGACAATTCCGTGTATGTGTACGGACTGATTTTGTTATTATTTTTTGAAATTTTTTTTTGATTTTTTTAATTTTTTTTTTTTTAGTTTTAATAGTTTGGAGTTTAAAATTTAAGATTTAAGTTTTGAAACGGAAAATAACACTCACTCAAATTTTAATTTTAATTTTTTAAAAAAATTGAAAAATAAGTTTTTTAATTTTCATAACACCTCTCAACGTACTGACGCCAAAAAACCTAATCGCGTTATTATGTAAAAGAAATTTGATTGGGTAAATATATTTTTGGGCTTGGCAATTACAAGGATGTATTAAATTAATCAACCAATTATTAGTCTCTCATTTAAGTTTTCATTGGATTTAATCAACTAATCTATTGATTTTTATTAGGTTTTTATTGAGTTGAGTGGGCTCATTTGTTGATGTTTTTGATTTAGTAATTAGAGGCACAAAGATTCTCTTTAATCAAAAAAAAAAAAAAAACAAGCACAAAGATTCTGATTTAAAGTTTCGGAGACAATAATAATAAGAAAAAAAAAAAGTAATCCACTATTTTATTGGTATGTTATTAGATAAATAATGATATAATTTATTAAATAATTAGAGTTAAAGAAAAAAAGATAGAAGAATTATTGATACAAATGAATGGCTTGCCTATTCATTTATTTTTCATTAAAAGTGAGTTACCTAATTAGTATTCTAATAATAATAATAATTAAAAACGTCCACAATTATTAATAATAAACTTAAAAATATTTTTAAAAAATAAATTATTAAATATTACTTAAATGACATTGTGTTATTATTTAAGTATAAAATAAACGTTGGTGCCCGGAACCTGACATAGGAAGGGAAAATCGGAATGACGTGGTGGGCCTAGCGGAGGGAAGAATATAGGGGAGGGAAAATATGGTAAAAAGGAAAAAATTTTGTTCCATGACTTTATAAAAATGCAACTAGTTGGATTGATTTTTTTAGAAGATTTTTTTTTTTGTTTTAATTTGTATTATTTGAGATTTATATTTTTAATTAAATTAATATTTATTTAATTTTAACTTTAAATTTTGTAATTTTTATTTTATTTTTAAAATATGGTTATAATAAAAAAGTGAATAGACTAGTTGTATTTTTATTTAATTATGTTAAACTTTTTTAAAAAATTTTATTTTAATGTCTATTATATATAATTCATATTTTAAATTTTAAAATAATATTATTTAATTTTAAATTTTAATTTTATAACTTATTAAAAATACTTTTTTTTTAAATCCACTGCAATTATATTTTAAACACAATCAATTAATTTTCAAAAG
The DNA here is from genome assembly GCA_037832335.1 of Carallia pectinifolia. Taxonomy (NCBI): domain Eukaryota; kingdom Viridiplantae; phylum Streptophyta; class Magnoliopsida; order Malpighiales; family Rhizophoraceae; genus Carallia; species Carallia pectinifolia. The sequence goes on from CM075443.1 coordinate 15,229,758, forward strand.
TAGTATCCCAACAGATAACTATTTGTTCTTATTTCATTGGGAAACCAGAAACAACTGCGGGACCCACCGTTGGTACAATATGGGCGCAGATTCCGGAGCCTGTCTCCGGTACAGCATTCCCGCTCTTACATATATTACTTAAAAGAAGTTGAGCTGTAGCAGCAGATATTAGTATAAATTATAAAAATTTATTGTAATATATTTAAAAGTTTTAAATTTAAATTTTAAAATTATAATTACGTTAAATATTTATAAAAAAAATTTTATCATCTATATAATCTTTCCTAACACTGTATTTGGGAGAGAAGAAAGTGGAGAGAGAGAGGAAAATGAGAAAATTAAAGTAAATTATTATATTTAAAAAATATTTAAAAAGTGAGATTATATTTAAAAAATATTTAAAAAGTGAGAGAGAGAAAATTTTTTAATTTTTTTAATTATTCTTATCCATCAAAATTAATTCTCTCAAAAATAAAAAAAAATTGTTAATTTTTTTACTAAATTTATTGAATGACTCAATTACCCTTACATAATTTAAAAATTATAATTTTATATAAACAAAATATCTTAATAGAATTTATTATAAAAGATAAAATTATTATTTTAACATATTTTATATTTCTCTCCCCCACTTTCTATCATTTTTTAAATAAAATAATTTATAATTTTTCTCCCTCCCATCATCTTTTTTTAAATATAAAAAAAATAAAAAATATTTTTTTCTTCTAATAATCCTCTTCTCTACTTTTTTTTTCTCCCTCACTTTTTTCTTCTTCAAAATTTTTACCTAAATACAAGGTAAATCAATCTAAATTAACCGGCCTTCTAATTAAATACCGAACAGTCCTAAATCAAAAAGAAGTTGAGCTGTGCGCACTTACGCATTACCTCTTGAAACCTCGAGCCGCGTGGACTTCAGACAAGATGCGTATTTCTTTTTCTTTTTTCAGCGACTGCTGTCACATAATTTATAATAAATAAAAAATATATAATTAAAATAATAATTTATTTAATTTAATTTAATTTAATAAAATTTTCAAAATTTTATGATATAAAGTATTATATTTATTATTATATACTTATATATATATATTTTTTTTCTTTTTTTTTGTGTTTTTGACTATTCCTCACCACGTGTCAGTTGGAAGTAATGTTGTTAAAATCAGATCGGACCGATCGATCCGACCGGTTCAACCGGTGACCGGCTAAAGGTCTGGACTGATTCATGGTTACTGTTGTCTCCTAACTCGGACCAGTCAAAATCGGTCAAAAACTGATCTAAACTAATCAAAATCAGTAAAAATTAGATTCAGTTTAACCGGTTCAAACCGGTATAAAAATTTTATAAATTATAATTTAATTCAAATATTTATTTAAATTATAATTTGAGTTTTAAATTTAATTAAAACTTTTAAATTTAGTATTAAATTTATCAAAATTTTTAATTTAATCTTAAATTTATCAAAATTTTCAATTTAATTTTTAAAAATAAAAAAATTAATATTCAATAATCATATATAAATATTATTTTTTAAAATTATATATATATATAAATAAATTGTAGTTCAAATACTGATTCGAACGGTTGAATTTTGACACACTAATATTTTCAGTTCGATGATCAGTTCGATTCTGACAACGTTGGTTGGAGGTGATTAGAACTGACCGAAAGACAGGATATTGGCAGAAAGGAGACCGCGGCTGACGGACACGCACGAAGTAAGGAAGAAGGACAAAATGGTCATCTCCCTGCCGCCTCATTATCGGCGCTGCTGCCAACTCGACTGAAACCAGCTCGCTTTTCTCTTCCTCTCCGCCTTCACTCAGCTCCATAGTCAGGAGCCATTCTATGCTTCTCTTCTTCAGTCATAACCCATAATTTGACTGTGTTTTTGTCTTTGATCTTTTGATCGTATAGTTCTCTTGTTACAAGGTCAAGTCACATGTCCATCACTTTTAAATTCTTGTTTTTTTTGGTTTTTTTTTTTTTTTTTATAAAGATTCTGAATTCAAGAATTTGATTTGATTTCTTTGTTTTTTTGGGATTTTTGTTTCGTGGGGTTTTGCAGGTGAAAGCGTTTTTGAGTGTGGGAAATGTCAGATGATTCAGATCCATTTCCCCATATTTGGGATCAAGCTGTAATAGTGAATGATGATGATGAAGCTGTTGACGATGATAGGGGGTTCAAGCCTCCTCCTCACAATCCCAAAGAATTTACTGACCCTGAAGGGGATTTTCCACAGTAAGATTTTTTGGCTTTTAATTTTAATTTTTTTTCTTTTTCTTGGGGAAAAAATTTAAGTAACAAAGTTTTAGTCTTTTTTTTTTTTTATTTGAAAAGAAAATGCCTTTTTTTTTTCTATATATGGATCTAGATCAAGCATGGTCATGTTGAAATTGGACAAAGTTCTGCCATGTTAAATTTGGTAAGAGTTTTTAATCATAATAAAGAAGATTTCAACGCAGCTCTGCAACAGGTGACATTACTGTAGAGGTTTTGTGGGCTTGTTTTGTTGAGATCTCTTTCATGTGCTACTGTTGAGACCATTGTGAGCATTTTCGTGGCCAAGAGTTCTTTCCTTTACTCTATTTTTTTTTCTTTGGCCTTTTTTTTTGAAGGGGGGGGGGTGGGAGGAGGGGTTGGGTTGTCAATGCACAAATTAGAACTAGAAGAAGGGAAGGGGGATTTGGAAGAGGTCAGTGGTCCTTGCTGATTCACACATATCAGAACTCCGACCTCTTTCTTAACATAGTGCCAATGAACCAGTTGCTCTAAGCAACCAAGTCGCTTTCCTTTTCTCTTGAAGTATAGGAGAAAAACCTTCCACTGCAAAGCTGGAATGTACCATGTATTTTATGGACTCCTGTCTTTGTAATCAGCCATTGATATGTCATTCTCAATATCTTTGTTTACTTACTTATTGTATGCTATTCATTCCCTCAACGTTTCAACTGTGTTGCTTTGGTTGCATCTTTTGTCTATTTGATTAACAGTAACTTGAACGCACCAGCCCCAGTTAGCTATCAGCAAGAAGGGATATCTGCAGAAAGTGAATTGCCTAATGAAAATAATGGTGTATTGGCAAAGGATAATGAAAGAAATGGTCTTTTTGTGACGAAAGATAATAACATTGTTTTTCCAGTTCTACCTAGTGAATCTGGTGAAGGTTTGCCGTATGCTCCAGTTGATTGGCCTAACCCTGGTGATAATTGGATGTGGAGGGTAGGAAGGAGATATAACAATGCTGGATACTTCCAGGATAGATTCTTATATCCTCCAAAGCATTTACAAAAGGCTACTGGTGGGAAAATGTTCGCAAGCAAGCCTGCAGTTGAAAAATATATTCAAACACAATTCCCTGGTGCTGATATCAATGCATTCTTTGCATCTTTTACATGGAAGATCCCTGCGAAATTGCAGACTCCAAGTAAAGGTCAGCTCAAAATTGTCATTCTTGATCTTAAAAGATCAAACATGCTTTTCTTATATCGGATTGCTTCTCTTCTCCTTTTTTATGTTTTATTTGATAGATTAGAAGTCTCTTTCATAGATTAAATATCACGTCGATTAGTTCTTTGTTTCCTTTTATATATTGCAAGCCATAAATCGTTAGTATTTTGTTTCTTTTGCAATTATGTGATGGTTTACTCTTTACATTTGGTTTGCTCATTTATGGAATACAATTTCTCTTAATGAATTGCTAATCCTAATACATTAATTGGAGGATTTATCAAGCTCCAATATTCCTAAATAGAAAGCCAAAACAACTAGAATATTAGGTAGTTTGAGATAAGCAGAAACCAAAGAGTTTAAAAGTTGATATTGTGAACTTAATACATTACTATAATAAGCTTAACGTCCAACATACAACATTCTGACTAGAAAATTTTGCATGGGACTAGAAATTGTGTCAGGTTGATATGTAAACAAAAAGAGAAATATTTGTGAAAGAAAGAGGTTATAGCAAATCATTCTGTTTTCTGCATTATGTTCATTTTGTGAACTTTTTTTTTTTTAAGCGCTTCTCTTCGTGTCTCTCTCTTTTGTTCGCTGGTAAAATTTATTTTGCCAATTTGTTGGTATTTTTTCTGCATCCTGTTCATTTTGTGACCAAGAATTTGCTGAACTGACATTTCATATTTGTTTAACTAGGCATGTATATTGGAGGTCTTTGACAACAGATTTTTGTCTTATGCCAGTATTGATTTTAACCAGTATAATTCGTTGCAGTGCAAATACCTAAGTTGGAAGAGACTCCACAGGATGGAATAGACGAAATTATTAAAGAAGTAACGAGAGAGATCCGAAGGTCTGAACGGCCAAGAAAAAAACCTCCGCAGAACTTATCAGAGACAGTGGAGGAAGAAGACGACGAAGAAATTCCTCCTACTAGTCGGAAGAAAAGAAAACAGATGGCAACAGTGTCACCATCAACATCTCGGCAAACAATTAGGCAATCTGTCAAACGGTCTACCCCTTCCAAAAGAGGTTCTGCAGGCGTTAGAGAACATATTACTCCAGAGGAACTTTTGGTCATTCCAGAAGATTTTGATAACTATCTCAATTCTCTTGATGACATAATTGCCCAGCCTCTCTCAGAACCTATGGTGCCCAATTCTATAACTGATTCTTATGCTGCCGAAGATGAAATGGCCGAAGCTCGAAGCAAGCTGTCCTCACTTCTTGTCATGGATTTCCCATCATTGGTTTTGTCCGAATACCTCACTGAAGTTATATCCTTAGCGTCCAAACTCCGGAAGGATCCCCGGTTGAGTGCTGAGCAACTTGTCAAGTTGAAGCTGATCGAGGAAATCCCATCGTTCAGCGAGGTGTTTCTAGATAGCAGGGAGATCGTAAACCAAGTAGATAATATGTTTGCGACCCTCGAAGCAAACAAGTCCAAAGTTACTAATCTAAAGACCGAGTACAACGAACTAAAGGAAAAAGCTGACGATCTGCAGTTGGAGGTGGATTCGAGCTTAATGGCGGTGAAGGATATTGACAATCAAATTGCTCAGCTGCAGAACTTGAGGTCTGAGCTGACTAGCAAGATAGAGAGCAACAAGGCCGCCAAGGTGGAGGTGAACATGGCTCAAAAGGTAGTAGCTAGTGAAATCCCAGGACTGGTGCAGGAAATTCAGCAGGCCAACTCCAAAGTGCCAGAATGGATGCTCAGGAAAACCAATGCGCAGAAGCGGGAAGCCGAGGTTCTTGCCAAATTTGCTCCTCTTCAAAGCTTTTCCCTTTAAGCAAATGTCAGTTTGAGCCTGTGGCTAACTTTGTACTACTATTTTCCATGATAGCCGGTCTTGTTGTATTATTAATGCATAATTATCTAGCGACACAAACATGGGTTTAAACCTTGGCTAACTTTCAGAATGACGATTATCAGCGTTTATGTTGTATGGTTATTAAGGGAGATTCTATGTTGTTTTCGTTTTTTTGTTTTTTGTTTTGTTTTGTTTTTTTTTTTGTTTGAGCAAAAGACATATGTCTCTTAGATTTTGTTAACCTTTTTTACAGACTGTACCGAATGAGAGTCTCTCTTGTGTTGGTGCTCTCATGGTAATAACAGATGAAGTAGATTTATTTTGTCCGAAAGAAAAGTCGTCCTAAAAGGCACCCTTGATTATTATTGTAAAGATTTATGGAAGTATAGTTTCAATAATTTAAACAGATAACAATAAGGAAGAAGTAAGTAATATTAAATAGATTTTTGGAAACTACATTTTACTTAAAATTTTAAAATTGAGGTTATAAGTTTTCTAACCACACTAATATATTATTTTATTTCGCCTTTCTTTTTTAATATAAGACTTTTATATTTTATATTTTAACATACCTCCTCACGCGAAAATTCAACTCACTTATAAACTCATTTGGGATGGGTCCAGTTCATTTGAGTTGGAAGTGTCAACAAACAACGAAAGTCTAACTTCATTTGAGTTGGATTCAGCTCACATGGGTTGACTCTAATTCACCATTAAATGTGAGGGGTAGCAACATTTGAACTCTGATACCATATAAAGGTTTATGAAAGTATATGTCAAATAATTTAAACGGATAATAATAAGGAAGAAACAAATAATATTAAATAGATTTTTAGACAACACATCTTAGTTAAAACTTTAAAATTTAGGTTATGAGTCTTATAATAACAATTATATATTACTTTGCTCTACCATTCCTTTTTTAAGGGATAAGCAATAAAAATTCTTAAACTTTTTCTAATTTTTTTAATTAAGTCTTATACCTTTTAATCATTTCAAATCAGTCCTATACCTTTTAAATTTATTTCAATTAAGTACTAATTTGGATGGAATTGTAGTCAACACGTTAAGTAGTCTATTGATTAACGAAAATATGGTTTGAATAACCTTTGTATAATAAGTTTTCGTTTCTTTTGCTAATCATTGTTGTGGAGTGAATTTTTTGGAATGCTGATTTTGGTTGAGATGTTGGGGGTGGCTAAGGAAAAGATTAGAAAGTGGGGAAATTATTTTTTGTGCCAACTTGGAGAGAGTGTATTTGGGGGAATTTTTTTTTTTTTTGGGTATTTGGTGTTTTTTTTGGGGAATTTTTTTTGGGTATTTGGTGTTTTCCTTTTCAAAACGTATTTTCGTTAGTCAGTAGGTTTGTTAACGTGTTGACCGTAATTCTGTCCAAATTAGTACTTAATTGAAATGAATTTAAAAGGTATAGGATTGATTTGAAATGTTTAAAAGGTATATGACTCAATTGAAAAAATTAGAAAAAATTTAGGACTTTTTTATTACTTATCTCTCCTTTTTAATATGAGACTCGTATATTTTATACTCTATCAATTATTAAGCTTCCTTGTTTCTACTCAAGAATAATCTTTGAAATGCTAATTCTTGCTTTGTTTATTTGGTTGACTGTATGCCACCCCTACAATGACTCTCCCATATAAGTTGGAACAAAACATATTATGTTATGAGAGCACAGTTTCCTTCTAACTCCTAAATGAAGATGAGCACACTGCATCCCGAGGCCAACCTGTGCCAAAGATGCGGTGGGTTGCTGGAAAGGAGCCGTGAAGTTTGTCTGCTTCACTGTACAGACTTCACTGTAGAGAAGGTAACAGAGTTGTAGATTTCATAACTTTTTTTATTAGATGACATTTGTGAGGTTCTATACCTTGGTCTCTTCTCGAGTTGTTTAGACTAAGTTCTTTATCCTTCAATTGACACCCCCATCCCCCCAAAAAAACCCAAAAAAAAAGAGGTTTTAACTCGATTAAGCATTTTGATTCTAACTTCGATGTTCTTTTGTTCATTGTTTTTTTTTGTGTCCAATTGCAACTCTGCTTGAAGCTCAGAGTCAGACAGCTCTAGAGGGCTGACAAGTTTTGGTAAATTTAAGTTGCTATTGAAGTTTGGGAAAAAAATGAGAGGTACTTGTTTTATTTATTTATTTTTTTTGTGAGAATAATTTATTTATAATTTTATATTATATAAATTTATTTATTTTTAAGTAGACTCTACTTAACATGTAATATTAGATTGTATATAAGTTATACTCACAAAAAATGGTAAGTTTAACTAGAACTTCTCAAAAAAGAAAAAATAAAAAAATTTTGATTAAAGTTTATGGGAACAATCATAATAATTATACTAAAAAAGTGGGGAGAAATAGCAAGTACTAGCAATATAAACCTTTATAGCTTGCAAAATCCGAATAAAATATTTTAGACTAATTGAAAAAATGTTATTGGTGAACTGTATATAACAAATAAAAGTCCCCACAATATTACTGTTCTTTAAACAGTTATTGATTCATGGTCTTTATAAAGATGATTATCAATTTTTGTGAAAAAAATAGATTAAAAAAAACATTTTTTTAACAATCAAATTAAATTTTTAAAAATTTTAAATTAAAATAAATTGTCAATTGATTGAAATTTAAAAAAATCTAACAAAACCACAACTTTTAATTAACCAAAATTCAATTAATTAAAATATCTAATTTTTTAATTTCCAATTTGATATAACTTAATTTTCATGGGTCTTCTTTTTTAAGGTCAAGTTGGGTCGGGTATAAAAATAGAGTTTTCGTTGAATGCAGAGAAGGATGTGAGTGAGGTCAAGAGGGTCATTTTGGGTGTCCATCAAGCCCAGCCGCATGCTATTATACACATGGCAAATTCCAGCAGCTTACCCTTATGCTTTGTTTGGGGGGAGGAAATGTCCACAAAGAGAATGAAATTGGGATGAAATGGTATAAAACTTCATATATAAAAAAGTAAAAAGGAAAACAAAAAATGGAGTTTAGGGGCATAATCTCTAGTCCCACTCAAAAACTATTCCCCCAAAATGGGGGAAACGGACATGGAATCGGGGGTTGGCATGGTGCTAGCCCCCTTTTCTTATTTATATATATATATATATATATATAATAGTTAGTTATTTATTATTATTATTATTATTTTTAAATTTTTATTTTAGAATAAAATTAATATTATGAAACATATTATATTTTTTTATATTTTATTTATTTTAAAATGAAATATTTTTTATTTATTTTACATTATATTCTTTAAACAAAATACATTTTTTTTTTATAATATTCATTACTCGTACATTTATTCTCTTTGACATTATTTTCTCCCATGGGGGGGGGGGGGACAAGGGTTAATAGGCAAGGATTCCCTCCGCTATACCGAATTTGGATACATCTCAGTTATATTTATTTTTTTCCAATTTTTGTAATTTTAAATTAATCAAATTTGATTTGGGTTTCGATCTATTTGAATTTATTATAATTTCGAGTATTTTGACACACATGTCAATAGGATCGGGTAGGATTAGGCAAGAGTCAGGCCTGCTAAACAGAGAATTTAGACAAAAAAAAAAAAACGGTGCTGTGATATATATATATATATAATAAAAAAATTTATTATAAATATCTCCGTTATTAAATTTACAATTTAAAATTAGCATAATTTTTATTTATTAAAATTTTATTCAATTATTTTAAAGAGGTAAATTTATCGTTTGAATACTAATAAAACAGAAATTAATTTAGTTATTAAAAATCATAACAATTATTAAACTATGTACCTAATATTATATATTACTTTTTATACTTGAGAGCCACCTAATTTATACAGACGTAAAAACTTAAACTTAAATAACCAATATAAAAAAATACTAACTTATTACAGAACTTGCAACCTCCAACCGTGGACCTGTGATATAATGACCACTTTTTTTGTTCACAAACCGTGTACTGTAATTTTTAAACTTCAAATCAGTCAAATCGGTTAACTTAGGGTATTCGGGTCGAATCAATTTTTGCCGAGCCGTGTCCTTCCTCTCTCTCTCTCTCTCTCTCTCTCTCTCCAATTTAGGCAAATCTTGAAGCCAGTCTTGGAAGTCTTGAAGCTGTGAATGCAAAAAACATGTAATTTGCTTTGTTCCAGCGTGTGTCTTTTGGGTTCATTCCTATTCAACCTCTATAAGCCTAAAGTTTGCTGCTTTCCCTCTTGTTTTACTTAAATTTAATTGTACTGTATTCGTTTAAAGATTCTGGGTCTGAAATTTAGTCAAATATTCTCTCCTGTTCTTGCTCTCACTTCAACTTGTATGATGGGGTTTTGCTTGCTTCCTTTGTTAACATAAAGATTGACTTATTACACGACTACAGATTTGTATCTGTAATTATCCAGACCACCTTAATGCCTTGCCCCCTCGTTTTCTTCTTTGTTGATTTTTTTGCTTGGCTTATATTCTCCTGGCAGGGTTTAGAGGTGACGAATGGTGGAATGCGCGTAGGTTCAATCAAATTCATTTCGAGTTATTTGAGTTTCGATGTTATTAAATTTCATATATTGGTTTTGAGTCTTTCGCGTTATTTGAGTTTCGAGTTAATTAGATTTCTAGACATTTGAAATTGTGTCATTAATTTTTTCAATTAATGCAAGTTGAGTTAGTCAAATTTTAACATGTTAAAGTTTGTTGGTTCAATTTTGCCAATTCTAGACCTACTACATTCTGCTTCTTCTTCCCTTTATCCCTTTCTCCCTACAAAGAACCCTATTGCTTCATTCTCCCACTTTTCCGGTTGGATTTTTTCTACAAGCTCATGGAAGCCTTGATGGTGAGTTTACAGTAGAACTATGAGTACATTAAGAACTAGGAATACCGGTTGGTTCTAAACAAACAGTTTTATGTAAGGTCTGGAGGTCGGATTCAATTATGATTGTTCTTATAGGGCTACCTTAAAATCTTGTACCGAAATCAGCTAAAACATAGTCAAGAGCATATAGCAATGGCCATTCACTTCAATCTCTTATCTTAGATTATTTTGTATATTGTGAGTAACCTTAGTGTGTATAATGTGCTGGACATACTATGTTGTTTGTCTACTGCCACTATTTTTGGAAAGAGATTGGTATGCTTTTATAAAACTAATTAGTAACCGTGAGAGGCAGGATCCTAATTGAATGAGAATCCTATTATGACTTGCATTTTTGTGCCTTTTTATCATAAACCTATACTGGATATGATTACACACGCTTCTACGTATATGTTTTTAATTACAATATATCTAGATCAAGACAAGTTTCGAGATGGTCAACTATCGAAAGATGCAGCAGCTAATGTGCACACTGCTTTTTTATTTTTTTGAGGGATAATGTGCGCACTGCTACTATTATGGGGTTCACCCAACTAAGAGCGCTGACAAATTTGGTGTGTTGGGGGTGGGTCATGGATGGTTGTATATGGAGTTCTCTTGTGACATTTGCCCTTCCCTTCTTGTTTATCCAGTGCTAACAGTTCATACATCCAAGCTAATTTTAATTATCAAACCGTTTATGTTTAAATTATGTTTAAGTATCTATGGTTTAAGTTCCCTCTCACATTATGCATGTCAGGTTTGTTAACTGCAATATGTATCTCATTCCATAATTTTATTTCAGATTGGAGCATCTATTAATCTTTTTGTTTACTTCTTTGTTGATATATGCTTCCATTGTTATTAGTGTCTCTGCCAGTACAATTGTTTCCTTTTGGATGGTTTATGTCCTTTTGCGCAGCCACTTCGTCAGTTGGGCTCCAGACCTAAGATTGTCATTTTCTTTGGGATGGTTTGTTACGGGAATGCTAGTGCTATCTAATTGGATTGGTATTTGGATGAGTGACTCTTTTTTCGATTTTTTCTTGTTTTGAGGCTTTCAGGTATCCAACTTGAATATGTTTGTTAGACAAAATGCTTTTTAATTGGTTTTTTAAGGCCTGTGCTTTTTACTGGATTTTTACCGTTATTTGAATTTGCATTGACCACAGTTGCATTAGCCCAATCTCACCACGGTTCATAGTTGGATCAATCCCAGTTTTGGACATCTATTATGGAGTCTGTGGAAAGTGATAAGGAGAGCAATGAAATCAAGTCCAAGATTAAAGAAAACAGTTTTCATCTCAAGCCAGTTGCACCAGAAGAGGGTGGTGAAGGTTTGCCGTATGCGCCTGAGGATTGGCCGAAACCTGGTGATATTTGGGGTTGGAGGGTGGGGAGAAGGGTTGCTAACACTGGCCATTATTTGGATAGATACTTGTATCTTCCACGTCGTCTTTTAAATCGTGAAAGTTCAATGGGAAATCTTGAAAGACCAACTGGAAGGAAGAAGCGTGGTTTTGCAAGCAAACTTTCTGTTGAACGTTATATAAAGGTGACATTCCCTGCTGCAGACATTAATGCCTTCTTTGCCTCATTCAGCTGGAAAATACCCGCAAAGCAGGCATCAACAAATGGTCAGTCTCTCATTGAAACTTCTCTCATTTCACAACATAATTCAATATGTACCATCTTGAGTTTTTGTTATTTTTTGTAGTTAGCTCTATTTGTCCTTCACATTTTTTTTCTCGTGTTTGCAAGCTTTGCGGACAGGACTGTGATTCATCATGGACAACTATAGATTGTGAACTCGTGTTACAAATTTGTATTCTGTTGTTGTTGTTTCGGTGTCTCCCCATATCATGGATGCTGTTTAACAATGTGACAAGACCACCTTCACCATTTGTCCTTCAAATTTTTTTTCTTCTTGTCATCATTTAAGTAGAAATGGCCAAAATGTTTAACATAATAGTGAGTCCAAGAAAATAGCGATTGCCTGATTAAACAATAATGTGCTTGTATATCTCATCAAGTATGCTTGCCCCGTCAAGATAACTCTTTCGAAAAATGTGCTTTGTGCATGCTGATAATGTTTTGAGTCCGTTAGTATACTGCCACAATGTGCACTATGCTTGAATTCTTTTGCTATCATTTGACGAATTTTCGTATTCAATGGTGATTACTCCATTTTCTTGTGTTTGCTTGTTACAATTGTTTGTGCAATTGAGGCGTGAAAATTTTTCATAGTAAAAAAACTCGTCTCACAGGTGATGTGGATGGGCTTAATTCTCTTTCTGAGACAGCAGAACATTCTTCATCTGATTCGCAATCAGATGGTGTAGCCTGTAAAGCTGGAAATAAAATGTGCAACAGCCTTGTTGAACAAGAAGAGGACTCAATTTTAGCTGCCATGCCTTGTGATATTTGCTGCATCGAGCCTGGTTTCTGCCGTGATTGTTGTTGTATTCTCTGTTGCAAGACTGTAAATTCAAGCTATGGAGGTTACAGTTACATCAAATGTGAAGCAATGGTCAGTGAGGGTTTCAGATGTGGCCATGTTGCTCACCTTAACTGTGGCCTTCAGACTTACATGGCTGGGATAGTTGGAGGAAGCATTGGTCTTGATGCTGAGTATTATTGCCGGCGTTGTGATGCAAGGACAGATCTTGTTCCCCATGTGATGAGGCTAATTCAAACCAGTGAGTATCTTGATTCCCTCGATGAAATAGAAAAGGTACTAGATGTTGGTTTCTGCATATTGCGTGGTTCGCAGAGAACAGAAGCAAAAGCATTGCTGAACCGTATTGAATTGGCCGTGAAAAAGGTAACACATATGTAAAGTTGGTGAAATTATGATGGTTTTCTTCCTTACAAAGTTAATCCCTCTCCTTTCATGCTTGCTGATAAGTTGCATGTCATCAGTTTCAAAGTGGGACTATTCCTGAAGATATCTGGAAAGCAGAAGAGGACATCTCACCTATTTCGACTGGTAATTTTCTTTTGAATCTATTCAAAGAGTCAATTGCATCTGGTCATGTGGTCATGTAGTCAATGTTGTAGAATTATCAAGTAAACATGATAATAATTATTTATATTGGTGTCGGGTGTTTTTTGTTAGATAGAATTACCTTCCACGACAGTTTTAGGATGTTTGATGCGTAGAAGTTGATAGCTCAAGGCTCTTTCACATGTCACCAAAATGTGGATAGCATTGTGCATATTGTATATACGTTTGTGAAGTGAGAAAAGGGTAGAGAACTTGAGAAATTCTGAAAGATTTTGGTTTTCTGTTTGCTATATGGCCTTGTTGTATGGCAAGTCTTCAGATCTTTCTGCTTCACGTGGAGCTGCAGGCCATTTCAGTGAAGGCTGCAATTTGTGTCATGCGTATGTGTCCTTGTTTCTCTTCCTGTGATATGCGTCCACGCTTTTGCAACTGTTGGGCAATTTCATTCTTGTTTTCTTCTCTCTTTTGCTTGGTCTCTGCCTTAATTATGTTTATTTGTTTTATTCATAACAGGTGTATATACTGCTATAAATGCCACGGCAGAAGTCACTGCTCATCAAGACATTTTAGATGATAGAAAAAGATCGCCAGACGTGGTGTCCAAATGTTCTGACCATCAGAATGAAAGTCAGAAGCTTGACGATGAGATTGAGTGTGTTCTTCAGTCGCTACAAAGGTCACAGAAGGCTGAGTACGAACTTGCAGAAGAACAGCTTTTGTCTAAGAAGAACTATCTTCAAAACCTGTATCAGCAACTTGACAAGGAGAGGTCTAGGTTGGGACGTCATACCAAGAAAGCCAAGACAGACACCTTACAGAGTGCTGTCTTGAAGAGGATGGATCAGATAAAGCAGGAAGTTGCAAAACTCAAGGATATGGAAAAAGTCGCCAACGGATTTGGAAGGACCTCCAAGGGTATCCTGAAGGAACACTTTGGCCTGGAAATTGAGGACTAAAGTCAATGTTATTCAAACTGCCTCCTTCACAATGCCCTTCCATTCTTTCACCTGATCTGCCTGTATGTTGTACAAGTATAGGGAGCAAGTCACAATTTTGTAAATGGAGCAAGCTTCTGAATCCGCTTTCAAACTAAAACGGCATATTAGTTACTGGGGGGACATCGTGCCCTGCCCAGGTTCAGATTTGATGAAAGATTTTGCACTCAAGGGATTTGTGGCAGAATTAGTTAAGAGGATTTTTAGATTAGCATAGCGCTTTCAAAAGGCCTGTTAAGAAACAAACAACATGGGTTTACTACCTCTATAGAGAATTGTACATGGCTTTTTTGGGCTACTTTGTTGTCCTTTGAGCTTTATTCATTCTGTTTTACCGGTTCTAATTCTTTGGCTGAAAATCCATGGTATATATTTTACATACAAATTACAAAGTACAAACACTTCTTTCTCTTTCAGTTAGAAAGAAATATCGACCTACAGTGACGTTTGCAATTGCACTTGGTGACGAGAAATTCTGAGAATAGACATTGCCCTACTTCCATCAGTAACCAACATTTTAGCACCACGATAGAACACGTTACACCCTCCTTTTTCTTTAACCAACATTTTGGCAACTTTTTATTGTTGCCAATAGCAAGGGGAAGCCACTTTTCCAATAATTGTTATCAAGTTGGACAAGTCCTTGAAAAGAATGAGAATAGTGGCGAATCAACTTATCTTCATGGCATAAAAGCATCCAAATCCAATCTCTCTTTTTTTGACAGAAAATCAAATCTCTTGGTTTCACAGTATTTTCAACAATGTATAGCTTGGTCCAAAAAGAAGACCCCAATGGCTACGGATTAGAAAATCTAAATTCAAAGTTTAAGGAAGATCAAAAAAAAAAAAAATCAAAGTTTAAGTATCTAAGAATCCCATTAAAGTTTACTTCTCAAATGTAATTAAATCTCATTGAGAGTTACGCAATCCATACACAATAATACGCCTCTTAAAAAACCCCCCCAAAAATGTTTTAACAACCCCAAAGAGATGCCGTGCCCCAAATCCACAATTTGTTATTTTTTTCAACAGTTACGCATCATCTTTATTTTGTTTGATAAGTCAAAGCCAAAAGGGGGCAGGGAAAGGAATGGAGAGAACGGAGTGGGGACAGAAGATTACCTTGTTAATTATTTCTCCAAGTTTCACATCAAGTAAAAGCATCAAGCTGGACAAAGGTAATGTGAAGCTAGCTGATCGTAAGGTTGTTTTGGGAAAAGAAAATGGCATAGCATACGCAACTACTATGGTCAAACAGAGGATCAACACAAGTTAAGCATGAGAAAGGATTTGAGAAGCAGCAGTAGCACAAATAACCATTATGCAGTAGAAATTAAAACCATTAACTAGTCTGGTAACTGATTTGATAAAAAAGTTTTTGGTCGATTCGCAAGGATGTCAAGAGAAATAACAAGACCATTAAGCAAGGAAATGCACTTACTCCTATAAGAGAATATTTCAACATAGCAGAGCAGCATAACAAAGTGGTCCTATAATACGCCTGCTCAATGAGGGTAAGACACATCCCCCCGGGGCCAAACCAAGACATCATCAAAGAGTAAGAAAGAAAAATCTTTAAACAATAAGCCTTGTCAAACAATGCACAGAATAAAATTGAACCAAAAGGCCCCAGAAGTCAATGTAACATATCAATCCTTTGTGAAGAGCATTTAAAAGACACAGGCCAAGAGTGCATGGCTTTAAAGGTACACTTGGTAGAGAAGCTAAGGCAAAATTGCAACCAATTTTGGCATTAAAGCAGTATAATATGATTTTGGTTCACCAAAACATCAAATCCCACATAGGAAGTGGAACACAAAGAACGCAAGCACGCACTCTAGAGTCTAAAAAGAACATGCTCTGTGAGTGAGATGAGATGGATAAAAAAAAAACAGATATACAAGTTGGAAGCTTTAAATATTTGTAACTCAAAATAGCAGAAGCCATTCCTCAATAACAACTCTATGAACAAGTTGTAAAATTTTCAATTTGTCCAATACTAAAACAGTATGATACGAAGGAAATTTTTTGAACTGAGCCAGGCAACAGCATTCATTATCATCATATAACTGAATACTAAAATGCATGGCTATTTAGCAATTAATCTCAAATTTCTATCCTAAAAGCCATTGGCACCATACTCATAATGCAACAACCATAAAAGGAAGCTTGTTTTGGTTCATTCAGTAAACAAAACAAAGTGTACAGAAGCTAGTCCCAACCGCGAACAACCTCAAAAACTAACATCCACAACAACATAATTTAAGGAAGCCAAAAGCTAGCAGCAGTTGCAATCATCATCACTGTACAAGAACAAGCCTAGCATTGTTGTTGTTATTATTTCCCATACCTCCTCTAAACTCCTCATCATTATCGTTCCTTTCCTCCGCTTCCCTTTTGGGCACTGTTACAATCAACTCTCCGTCCATGAGAACCGCGCTGGAAAGCTCCGGCACGGTGGATGCCGGCAGCCTGAACCTCCACATATCCAGCTCCAAATCGCCCAACGAGGAAAATTCAAGATCCCCATTTGGCCTAATCACGACTTTGGTGACCCCAGGGTGGATTTCAATCGTGTGGGCCCTCACCTCCCCGATATTCTCCGTTCCCACCACGAATCGGAAGCAATCGGGGTTTTCCTCCACCGACACGTCGGCATCCGACCGGAAGGGGAGCTCCAAGACCCGGTTAAAGATGTGAGGCAGCCTCCTCAGCTTCTTGTGCGAACCCCCGGACGACAGGCTGCCCTGATTGCTGTTACCGTTGTTGTTGTTGTTGTTTACATAGTATTGGATTGTGATGTTGTTTCTCTTCTTCGGCAACGGATGCACCTTCATGGCTTCTTGGGTTTGGTAAAAGCCTTGATCTTGATTCTGGGTATGGCTCAAAATCTGATCTTTTGCGCTGGTGCGAGAACAGGAAGCAATGGAGGTGTATTGTGCTGAAATTAATAGCAAAATGAATGAAGCCCAGGTTATAAAACTTTTGGGAATTTGGTGTTTGATAGGAATCCAAATCCTCCTGAAGGGATTGTGCCTGTGGAGTGTACAAGGTAAAGTGGTGATCATAAAAAGATAAAATGGTGGCAGTGTTTCTTTTTGATTGATCAGAAATAAGAACCTAAAGTTGTGTTTGAATTATGTTGTTTGTAATGTTACCTCTCTCTCTACATACCCTCTTGGCTGTGGGGGGATTTGGGGTGTGAGAGATTGAGTGCTTAAAAAGGAGAATATTTTATGTTCAAAAAATAAAAAAAGGAGAATATTTTATAGAATGGAATGGTAAAAGTATATGGTAAGCGAAAGGATTGGGCCCATGAAATCTCTCCCCTTTTTCGGTCTTGGTTTGGATGAGCAGTAGGATGAAGGGATGGACTACTGCAGGAGATAATAAAGAATGGGTTCCAGTTATTGCCCCTCCCCCTTCCCGTAATTACCAGGAAGGCTGTCAAAATTTTGACGAAAATTTGATAAGAACAACATGAAAATATGATTTTTTTTTTCAAGATTTTCTTTACTTCTTTCTTTCCATCTTTCTCTTTCCTTTTCTTTTCTTTTTTAGGGGCCGTTTGAAAATTATGGGGCTTTACCTCGATTGTGGCCGTTACTGCATTTATTTATTACATAACTTATCAGGAATGAATTGACAATTCAAAAACGTTATACGTTTTCATGCTAAAAAAATATTTATTTATATCGTTTTATATTTTTAGCATAATTGATGTCGAATATTTTGTTAAAATTTATTAGTTTTATATTTAAATTTTAGTAATTTAATTTTTTTTTTGTGTTTTTCTGACCTCTCTTATTTGAAAAAAAAAAAAGAAGAAAACATTGAAGGAGGCTCACATTCTTATTTCTTATATGTTGACTTGATGCTAATGCATGAACTTCAATTGTATGAATGTAAGACCTGTATAATTATCTGACGTGATAGTTTAATAGGTGATCTGACGTATATCTTATATAATTAACTCAGATTTGAATCTCTACTCTATCACTTATCATTCATGTTAGAAAATATGAGTGTTCATTGCCCAATGTAGGCTTAAAGGCTAGTACGTTAGATGTCGAGTTTCAAATTTAACAATTGTTGTAATCTGCTATAACAAAGTCTCGCTAAGGTTTATCAATGGTTGTGGTGGTAGGTCCTTCTTGTAAAAGAGATTGAATGAAAAAATCAACTCGTAAACCTCAATTTCGACTCATAAATATAATAATTAATATATTTGTGATGTATTTTTTTAAAGTTATAGAAAACAAAATGTAAAACTTGCATAATACCTCAATCAGTGCTCAAAAAAGAAAAAAAAAATCAGAACACCAAATAAATAGGCCCCCCCCCATTTCTTACGTCTGCATCGAACCATGCATGTGCTAAAAAGCCAACTTTTTGTTCGATTACGGTGTCAAAATCTGGCTATGCCCACCTTCTTTTCGATACAAGAAATATTTTTGTGTTGTCCAAAGAGTAAGGACAGGAGTAATTCAAGGTACAGTTTTCGATTCAAGGCTATGTCTATTTTTCTACCTAAAACGCGGTAAGGGAAGGTTACATGCAAAATCCGCCAATGGCACAAAAGAAAAAGCTTAGTTGAAGTTGAATTTACTTATCTTAAACAAAAACGACATTATTTTAATAACCCGATATATTATTTAAGTATTAGTTATAACATTTTTGTCAACATCAAATGACAAAGCTAAGGTCCTAAGGATCATCCTGACGGGCATGGCTTATAGTTCAACTTTGTAAATATTGTAAGGTTTGAATACATTAATGACGCCGAACGGCCTCTCCAGCCGTGCTCATGCGCGGTTTGGTAACAATAAAAAAAACACCAACAGAACGTTCAAAATTATTTTTTATGGAGTGATCTTAAGACCCAACTGCCGATAGTGACAGGTCTTCCTTGCCCCAGTCCACAAATACCAATTACTTGCCGAATGAAGGGCTTATAGATGGATCCTTAGATAATTATATATTAATTAACTAAGCGGTCAGCGACAAGACAATCAATTATTTTAATATTTTCAAGAATATTGTAAGTTTTAACCACTATGTCTTGTGATTAATCAACTGTTTAAATTGTTGTTTTTAGGACCAGAGATGTCACGGGGTTGCGTGTAGGGCTGGGGGATGAAGCTTCCACGATGTTTCGTAGAAAGGGCGAAGTGTCTATTCCCAACCCAAAACTTAGCACGCCTTTGGTTTGGGCTCAAACTTGTCTTCACTTTGCCAGACGCGTGCAATAAGAGCCTTGAAGTTGGCTGTAAGTTCCACGACATTTCCCTCGTGTGTTTGTTGAGCCAAAGATAGAATTTTCTGGCCATGGCTTGGGAGACTTACCTATCCTGTTGGTCATACAACGGGAACCCATGGATCAAAATCATTATCATATTTTTATGGTCAGGTCATAAAGATCCGTCTTAATTGATTCCGCTCAAAGTTTGTTTGCATGTAAATAAAGATCATAAGGCCAAACGTGAATACACAATTTGAAGTAATTCTTCAACTTTTCACTTGTCTTGTTCTAATTAGCAATGGGAAAGTTCCCTATGGCCCAATGAAGATTGATTCTAGCCTTGGTTCGCATAATCTTAGCTGCATTGCTTTTCTGGTTTATACTTCCATCTCACATAACAAACAACGTTAAAACCAAAGGACCGAAAGAAAAAAAATGTATATCAAAACCATAATGTGTGACAAACGTTATCAATAGTATCCATATCTCTAACAATTCAGCACTGCGAATTTCCAATGTATCTCGCCTCATTCGACCATTATTTCGGAGTGTTGTCAACAGGAGTGTTCACAGTTTGAGATACTGAAATGTTGTCCAAAGAATTAACTAGAAGTCACTTACTTCAGGAGAAATAATAAAAGGACAGGTTGGGACATGTTCCAAATTTGGAACGGTTCTCTCCCTCCTGACATCACCAGTTCTACAAATTGTTGTGCTTGTACATGATTCTAGTCTATGGACGGTGCTTCATGCAGGCGAATCCAATGCCTGCGATGGGATTTTCTGCGGCTCCTTGTAGGTACTCTGGCTGTGAGCTCCAGGTACTGGAGTGCCGAATCTCCTCCACTGGCGCCACGCGATAAAAAATACTATGTAGAGGGTCTTCCATCACATCAGCACCAGGGTTCATGTAAAATGGCAGCATTAATCAGATAAGACGCAAATGCCAATATGAATCTTGATATGAAATGCAATTTCATACTTTAAATATAACAGGCAATGTATTTCTGAGACCAGCATATCTCTCAATTTTCTTCTTCCCTACAGCCCCAACTCCTGTGTTCTGAGAAGTAGAGAGAAGACATTAGCAATGTAGTTACCAGGTTTGAAATGTTACTGATGATAACCACGTACATGCACATATGTGCACATACAGATTCCCCGTTTCTTCTCTATATTATCTCAATCACTATTTCCTAGAGAGCAGGAAAGAAGAAAATTAGCATAAACAGTATTATCATGGGCACTGAAATATTAACAGAGTATACACAACCAATAATGGGTTGGTCTAGTAATTAAGAACTCTAGGCGAATTTACTTTATCAATGTCCAGGGTTTGAAACCTAATAAAAATTCATATTGAAAAGGGAATCTTAACTTCTATCTCTGAAGTAATTGTACACTTTAACCACCATTTTTAGGACCTAAATAAAAAAAAGGAACATACACACAAATAAATAAATTGATCACCATTTCAAGCACAAAAAAAAAAAAAAAGAGTATTAGTGTAGAACTGGTATTTCTTTCTTGGTTGCTCATTTGGTTGCACAATGACTAAGAGAGTAGTTGAAACCCCAATAAGCAAGCTTTCGCTCATTGTGATTAATTGGGGTATTATTCATAGAATAAATTACTCCATATGAATAAAAACCACGATTAAATATAATAGATGCATCTAAATAAGATGAAAGAAAGGAAAATTTGTTACCTGTTTTAAACAGCCATCAAAGCAATGTTATTTTGAAAATATTTTTTTTGGTGGGGGGGGGGGCGCGGTGTGCAGACGACTAGCACAAAAATAACAATGCACAAGGAAAGGCCATCATTTGATATCTTAGAGAAACTACAACCTTATCAAAAAAACCTGTTTCGTTTAGATCAGATATACATATATTTTCAATATGTTTTGTACGGTCTTAATGATCATGTTAAACTGGTTACCATATTAGTGCTGACAAAGGTGAAATAAAGATTTAGAATTATGGGTAGAGTTGATAATCAACTATAATTTGGCACATGAATGAGCAGAATTAACGTCTAATAAATGTGAGTCTAACCCAAGTGGTGGGAAAAATATTCTCCCATCACATTAGACAAAAAGTTCGAATTCTTATCTAATTCTCCTCGTACCCTTCTTTTTCAATGCCCAACTATGGGCTCCCAATCATTAGCCGGCAAACAATAAAAAAAAAAAAAAAAAAGTTAACACCATGTTGCAGTTAAATGCTATATGCTAAGTTCATTGGAAGGTTTAACCGAGTTCTCTAACATCACTGAATTATTTTGGTCTTTTACAAATCCAGTTTATCAGAGTTTGATTCCAGTCAACAAGCCATTTTCACTCTTTATTTTGGTATCAACCTTAATCTTCTTCTAAAGTGGCAGAAAATTCATGGTAACTGGAACAATTACATAGATAAAGTTAGCTGATGAACCTCCAAAAGCTTTTGATAAATAATAGATCTCAAGCCGAATTCGCTTAGACTCACTTGTCTAACTAGAACAAGCTTCTCAAAATGTCTATTTGATTCAAACCAGCAACATTAATTTATACAAGCACATGAGGAGTGGACTGTATAACACCGCAAAAACTCAAAGCTGTCTCTCTCATTCGGCGGTGATGGCGGCGGTGACAGTTGATTCCACGGAGGAGGAGGGGCCAGGAGGCGGTACAGAAAAATAATTAAAGAAAAAGCTTTCGGAGTGGGAATGGTTTGAAATTTGAATCCCAACGGCCCAGCGGCAGTCAGGCTTAACCCAATAGAGGAGTGACAACCGGGCTTACCCAACGGCCCATTCTCACTTTTGACAAACATGGTAATAAGATACGCAGGAAAACTTTGACAAAAAAAAAAATATATATATATATATATATATATATATATATACACGCAGGGAAAAGGATCAAGGCATGTTGTTGCGGTTTAATGGTTAGGGTTCAATCTATATCAAATTGAAAGTTTGAGGCTAAACCAACATTTTTGGACTTAACATTGTGTTCACCATAACTAATTAGAAGTGCAGTATCTCATATAAAATTAAATATAATATTTTTTAATAAAAAAATCGAGTACCATCTCTACCTTCTTAATTTTTAAAATAAAAGAAAAAAAACTCGAGGAAAAGGTTAGGGACAACATTTTATATTTTTTTATTCAAGAAAAAGACAACTGAAATATTTATTAATATTGAGTTAATAATGATGTGTGGGAGGTTTCTTTAAATTAGTGAGGGAGATAAGCAATTTAATTAGAGGACCAACCCGGGGTTTTCAATCATTAGATGCAGGTGCAGGCAGGTAGCTATAATTTGCATGTTGAACTGTGTTTGGGCACCAAGTCAACGGTTTAATAGTAAGTTGATATCTCTCTATAATTGGTGTTCTGAGTTTGAGTTTAATATAAGTATTTTTTCATAACAATAATTAGGTGACTCTTTAATTGACGAAAGACCGTGATTTGCGTTTAGAATCAAATTTGCCCATCATGACACTAGTATCGGAGACTCATTGACTCTATTGGTACTCGTGTCGTGGGTCTGATTCTTTTAGGAGTTGTTAAACAAGTTATTCAATCAGGATTACTCCAAATCCGGCCCAAAGATCCGATGAACAACACGTCCACGACTCGATTTTTTTATGGCAAAAAAAAAAGAAAAACTCTGTTGGGCGGCATCAATGTCTATGCTCTATCTCCAGATCTATAATCATGCAAAGTGCGCTGGGATTTCAAGTTTGTGTGCGTGTATTCATTAGACAAGAGATGAAAAAATAAGCAATCGTGAGAAAAACCGTAGACCTAATGCTTCGGAAGTGGCGTGCTGCCTCATAACAAGTTGATGTTCATCTCAAATTGCAACACAACTGTGCTCATCTTAGTCATTTTTTAATGTTAGTAGAGATGGTCTACTATTATAAGAAATGATACTATTGAGGATGAGAATTAGAAATCAAATCTAGAATCCCTTATTTAAAAGTTTTATCTATCAATTATTTCATCTACTACAGATCCTCGCTGATTTTAGTCATGACTTACTATAAAATGTGAAAATGATATGTTCAAATTGGAGTGTTATTATCAAAAGAAAAAAAAAACAGGGACTAAGTAGATTACTAAACTCATTAAAATGACTTTGGTGTCACATTTTACAGAAAAAATCCCCTTTCTTTTCTTTTTTGTTTTTATCATTTCAGAAAAATTCTTTGAATGCATATAGACCCAGAAATCAAACATTTTCATGTTTGCTATGGAAAAGTAACATGGTGAAAACTTTATGAAATTTAAAACTTTATGGTTAAAACCAAACCAGCCATAGCAAGAAATCCTCCAATATTAGGGAAATTTAAGGGTGGTAATGATTTAAAACTTTGCTCCCCTAGAATCAATTTCAATGACATCGCAATAAAATCATGCCACTACCAAACACAATGTTATTTTAGTCTGACGCTGACCACCGATCACATGCTTCACCAGCACAACAAATCGCCAAGGCAGAAAAAGTTACCTGCAATGAGCTTTATTAAGATATATTAATTTAACTAATTTCATTAGAAAAAGCAATAAAAAGTGCTGAAGGGTTGATCAAGGAGTCAAATCGTTCTCGAGTTCTGCCACCAAACGTCCCAGAAGACGATGCCTAGAATCATATAAATGAGGTCACCTATTTTAAAATTAAAAAAAAATAATTTTATAAAAATAATTTTAAAACAGTAACATAATGATATTAACTTATATATGATTAAATTAAAAAAATTATTAAATAGATAAAATTATACGACTATTTAAATGTAGTTATATAACTTTACTCTTTAATATTTTGGAATCAAAAAGTAAAAAATATTCTTATTCTCTAAGTAGCTAGGCAGGCATCTGGCAATCAAATGTAATGCTGGAATTATTCGATGTGTTTGCTAACTTTACGGTAAATCAAGACCCCTGCAGAATGTTGTGGAATCCAATTCCAGATGGCACAGCATTACAACAACTTGTAAGCATTGCAAGGGTCAATCGATTGTAGAAATCCGCTACGTTACTCACACAGTCACATATAGGTCATCTTAAGATTTGTCTAGATGATCTAGCTCCTCGTGATACAGTTCTATGGACGTGCTTGTATTAAAAAAAATTGTTACGCAACAATTGTCATCTGGGAATGTTGACTTATGGAAATTATTTATCTCAAAGTAATCAAACGTAGTCCATGATCAGCAGTGCCACGTCAGGATCTCGACCAGTCGGTAAAGCTGTAAACAAAGTTAATTGAGGGAGTAATTAAAAATAATGACTTCTAATTAATAAATTTAAAATTTAAATTTTAGTTCTTTTTTTTATCATCTCTCATCCTGAACTGATAGGCTATCAGTTTCAAAGGATTGAAAAAAAAAAAAAAAGTTAATTGGACGATCTGGGGCAATTGAAATTGACATTTTCTGTGATGATCTGGATTTAATATGTGAAACGCAATGAAACACTTTGCAGGGTTCATAGTCGTACAACTTCTTGATGTCTAAATTTGGGGGGGGGGGGAGGCCCTTTCCAAAAAGTAAAGCATCAGTTCAAGATTACCATATCAGATAGAACATCTCCACAGCAATTCTCCAGAGCAAATAAGCTAGCTATTAGCCATAGGCAAGTGTCCCTGGAATCAATTGAAGTAAGTAGTACCTTACTTCATATAGAAAATTGCTTTACCTTTTTGTCGTTTCTCTCTAGGCTTTATTGAACAGCGACCACTAGGGAAATCTAAAAATCTAAAAACTTCATTTATATCTATCACAGTGCTTATAGAGGAAGCGAGAAATTGTACTTCAACTTAAATAATTGAGCTTGTGGCATAACAATGTTAAATTAGCATGTTCATGTGTTAGTGGGAATAGTTGACCTTAATTATTGCTCTATTTTAATGTGGAAAAGGTAGATTCCGGATATAAAAAAGTATACTGTTTATATAATCTGGACTCTAATTCATTCTATCCCAAATCTTATTTACGGTGGTAATTTTAACATAATGGTAATTTTAACAAAAACAGTTCAAACTTCAAAAGCAATTCATGTTACTAGTACATTTCACTTGCTCAACTTTCTGAAAAGGTCAAAGAAAAGAACAAGGGAAAAGAAAGATAAATGCTAGCTTCTGTAGTTTTGCTGGTTTCATTATGGTTTCTGTAGGCCAACATTCCTCATTGTAGTTAGAGTTCTCTGGAAACGATGAAACGAAAAGTGAAATTGTTAGTTTTTTCACGAGTTAAGAGAGGTGAGCTCGAAGGGGGGGCCTCCGATCTCGCAAAGAACGGGCTGCTTGTTACAAGAGTCAGAGTTTGGTAGAACAACAATGAGGGAACTCAAAATCTTAAAACATTGGATGATAGGTTCTTAATCACTTAATTGTTGCTTTCTCCTTGCATTGACTTCCGATATGAGACTTGCAATTTGAAGAGAAATATGTTAGTATTTTCCAAGTAGGAGAAAGGAGAGGAAAATAAGATAGAAGCTTTTCTTACATAGCAGCAACTTATTAATTATATGAAGTTTGCCTTTTTCCCCTTCAAAATTTTTTATCTCTTCAACCAAGATAAAGAGAAGAAAAGCATTACCAGCTACAAAGAGCTGAGCAAACAAAAAGGAGACTAAGAATAAGCCCCTCTGGTCCCTGTACAAAGACAAGTTGCATTGACACCTATCCATGAAAAGTTAAGCATCAAATTAATATTATTCCAGCAGGCCCTCCATTTTTTTCCTAGCCCAAAATTAGTACGATTTTGTGCTTGCAGATCTTGCATACTTCTTAGAAGAAGATGGAGATGAGGACAAGTCTCCTGAGCGTCTTCTTAGCATCTGTCTCATGCCATCAGCAACCCCAACTGCTGGATTTGAATTGAACTTGCCACAAAATGACATGTGAGCTCTCACAGCTTCTCCCACCCCAAATGACTTTTTACCTCTGCTAACTTCATCTCTAACAGCTTCTGAGCATAACCCACATAGCCATTTCCCATCAAATTTGGCCTTCACTTCACTTATGTAGTATTGGGTGCAATCCTCTATCAATCCACAACACTCACACTTGACTGACTCAATCTCCATATTCTTTGTTTTTTTCCCCTCAACTTTCCTTCAAGAGGACATGGAAAGATGGGGACTTTGCTTCAAGTAAAGTGAAATGAAAGCTAAATTGATGGGCAAGAGTATTAAAAGTAAAGGGTGTGTTTTGTGGTTGTATATGATTGCAATGACTGTGGTAAGTGGGTTTCTTTGCTTTAGTTTCTCACTTCTGGTTGCTGTGCTTTTGGTTGGTACAAGAAACCAAAGTATGTGTATGGCGTCGCGTGAGAGCATTTATATTTGATATGAGGAAAAGAGAGAGCTAATCAGAGTAGGGAAAGCTGCCATAATTTCCTCCATGTTATATGGGTCATGGGGGCAGTGGAAAATGAGACAAAAGGTCATCGGAGGGGACCTCAAGTTTTGGCCTTTTCTAGATTTAAAAAAATCTTAATTGAGCTGATTTTTAATTAATATTTACTAAATAATTTCCTCTTTTTTCCTCGGTCATTTTGTTTACCATTTTTTACATTAAAATTATTTCTCTAGACTATTACATATTGTGATTTAGTGATAAACGTATAAATATATCAATTATAAAATTTTAGATTTGAGTCTTTTTAAAATGTGATAGGACTAAACCCACGCAATTCTTAGTGTCTACACTTACGGTAATCATCCCAAATTACTACACCATGAGTACTTAGTGCAGTACTCTTTGGCGGTGAAGGTGGCGTGCCTCCCTCCCCTTTCCTATTCTTTTCCAAAAAAAAAAAAAAAAAGAAGGAATAGTTTCTCTTGTATTTGATTGGCAGTTAGTTTCGGTTGGAATTTGGATTGGAAGTATTCTGAACGGGGCACAATTTGGCTTTGGGGGCTCAGCTATACCTATGAGCCTAGGCTAGAGGCCTTCTGGCTTGGATTTCTTTGCTCCCTTGCATTTTTGTCTCCTTATTTTTCTCCGCCATGAGAGCCTGTTTGTTTGTTCATTCTGATTCCGCGAATATGTTGACCAATTTAATGGGACCAGAACTTACTGTACGTTCTATAATAAGGTCAACATCACTACAATGCAGGTGGACCAATTCCAACTGGCTTTGGGGCTTGGTGAAGTGGTCCAACGGCAAATGATTGATCCAACGGATGTTGTGAATCGGAATTCGCAAATCATTTTCAGAAGCCCTTCATCTTCAACAATCGAAGAACAAAAATTCCTATATCCAAGCCCACATTCAATTAATGTGCTTTTTGATCATTGACCAATAAATTGTTTTCCTCAGAGAGTGCTAAAAAATACTTGGAAATTAAGCAAATTCTTCAACTTTATGTTGCTTGGTCATCCAAACTTTGGCAGCTCCAAGCAACTTAACAACAGTGATGTCTTGTCATTGTTTGAGACAAAATTAGACATGTCCCACCTTTCTTTTCCAAGCGTGATGTGGGTAGATTGATCTTAAACTTACACTGGAAGAGAGCCCTTTTCCCTTTGTTCGTGTTATTTTTGCGGTTGGTTCAGGGCCTCATTTGGCCTATACTCCCAAGTTGCTTTCACCTGATCCATAGTAATTTTAGTACTTTATTTACAGTCATATTCACTTGACTTGCGTAGAGGCTTCTTGAATTGGGACTCCGGCCGATTATAATTGATTTGACTTCATTAAGTGAATTGAGAATTTTGCCTGTCTTTCATTACCAGATTAATCTTCCTTCTCTAGTTCTTTTTTAAGAAAAATGTAATTGAGTGGGAATTTAGGAATTGACACACTAATTCAATACGTAAGCAATGTGTGAATTACCAAATCAATGTTTCGTTTGGATAGTAAAAAAATTAGTTATTATTCTAACTCCATAATCATGTGAATGATTGATGCTTATACGCCCACATGCTAATTTTCCGGGTCAACTTACACAAAATATACAATGATTGCTACGCTGATCAGTAAAGATTCTAAAGAGATTATTGAAGAACCTAACCCTGATTCTCTGCCGCTTGCTCCTTCTCTCAGAAGATCTTTCCAACGAAGAAAAGACCAATAACAATTATTATTTTGACGAGGAAGAAAATTAAATGCCAATAGTTCATTGCAAAGACTCCGAAAGTTAACGAACTGTGCACGCATGCAAATAATACCATGGTTGAGGGGAAAAATAGAAATAATATAGTACATATACAAAATTACCGCATACTTCAATTTAATTTACCCAAGTCAGGAAGAGCCGTATAGGAGGATCCAAGTCTAGAGTAAATATTGAATGAGCTTTAGCTGTATCTTAAGTAATATTAGAGTGGTCATACAATTATTTAAACGATATTTAATATTATATTTATTTTTTTATATTTTTTTTAAATTTTATTATTTAATAATTTATATCACTTTAATCTCATTCTGAAAAATTTCACTAAATATTTCTAACATTTAATTAATATGTCATATTAATGCTAATTCTGCTATATTAATATGTCACACTCTTTAATACCGTGATATACTTTGAAGCGCTCTACTTAAACTCAACAGTACTTGAATGGTGAGTTTTTCTTTCAAAAAAAGATTATATAATGATAGCAATAAGTGACTCCCCAATTTCGGTTCACACATATGATGATTCACATATCGGCTGTGCATATTTCTTTTTTTTTTTTGGCGAAAAAAAAAAGGCAAAGGAATCCGCAAGTGGGGTAGTTAAAAAGCGGCAGTTGACGCCATTGGATCGATCGATGTTCTTGGCAGCATGTACAGTTTATGCATAGGCGAGGAGTTTTTTAAACTACAAATTTCTATGTATATAATAATTAGTTCACGTTCCGTTGTCAATTTAAAAACGGCAACCTCTATAAAAAAAACTAGGTTAACACCTAATAAATCTATTGGAAGCTAATTAATCATCAATTGCTTACCCAAATGACTACAAATCGATCTATATATATATATATACAAACAGGTACGAATACTAGGCCTCGGCTACATATGTAAATTGCAATATGCAATTAGCTAGGCTTATGGCAACAACATTCTGGGAAAGGGTGAGTGTGACACCGAAATAACTGTAATGACTGGAATTCAAAAAACCCCAAAGGATAAAAGGTTCGGACCCGAAGGCTGCAACCGAATGAGGGAGCTGAATGCATGTTTCATAGTATAATTGCTTACTAACAAAGTGCAATCATTTTAATATTTTAAGTAAGAATTGTTATTTTTAGGAAAAGAAAACTTTTTTTTTTCAGCGTATATTATATGAAATCTACACTATAAATTATATGATAACATATATCTGGTTTTAAGTTTTAAATTTAAGTTTTAATTTTTTTCATTTCATATTTTATCTGTGGTTGCTTTTTGTTAGAAGGCGGATGCATTTGTTGTTCGTCTCAGACTACAAAATTCGGCTCCTGCCTTGGGGTCGGTACCAGCTCCCTTCACAAAAATCATAGTATCGCAAATAAATTTTATTGCCTAGTTCTAGTCTTTGATTGGGTTTATCTTACTCACTGAAATTGACTTGCAATTCTTTTCAGGTTGATATCTGCTTAATAAAACTGAATATATTTTTTGAAAAAAAAAAATATTGCATGCAATTTAAATTCATGACTATAGTCTATATATACATGGCTAGGTAGGACATATGATCTTCTCCCATGGATGTGATATGGAGCTCAGCAGTCAAGTATGGTCCTTAATGAAGGAATAGACTATGTTGTAATAGGTCCACGGACATGTCACGGCCGCGGCATGTGGGGTTGCCGCCCCTTGAAGCATAGAATCAAGTATATATTAAATGAGTAAGCATACATGTTTCAAATATTTTTATTTTGAGAGTACTCTGGTTAAAAATGCGACTAATATTTTTGAAATAAAACTGATAATTTTTGAAATGTAAAAATAACAAGTGTTTTAAAAATATCAATTCTCATTTTAAAAATATCGGTTACAGTTTCAATCAGAACACTACTCAAAATAAATACACTCGGGATACAAATATTATTTCATATTATATAGAGGGCAAAATAAAGTTTGGTCATTGTCATGCGCCCGGGCAAGCGAGGTCTAATGTCCGGTGGATGTCCGGCAATTTCACTGGCCACAATGGCTTTTGCCATCAGCGTCTTGAGTGAGCCATGAGAGACGGTCCATGTACTTATATAGCACAGATGTTGTGCGTACAGAATGTGGAATTTTAGGTGGAATATTGATAAACGTAGATTGGCTTTCCTTGTGGTGCATGGCTTGGAAACTCCACTCTTTGTAAGTTGAAAATTCAATTGATTATGAAACCTTGTTAAAAAACATGCATGGTTGTGATTACAAGAATACATGTTTTAAAGCTACCTTGCCTGGACACTGTTAGAATCTTAGCTAATTCTGGTATATAGTTTTGTATTGAATCTATGTTCATTGCACAAATTTTTCCGAATAATATCAAGAATTTGTACAAATCTCCATTGATATTATTCGGTGAATATTTTATCAATTCTCTTAATACACAAAAATTATTCTCCAAATTTTCTCTTACTTACAATTATATGTAAGTACGTAGACTAATATATGCACATATAATACACAAAAAAACATGTACATGAAAAGGTGGCTAGCTTCGTAGCTTGTAGGCTTTGGCTTATGAAATTCACACTTCTTCCATAGCCAAGCCATTTCAAGAAAAAGTGATTAAATGAAATGGATTAGTTCACTTTTTTAAAATTTTTGTCTGGTGAATCTTACGATATTATTGTGCTTAGCCGGATCATTTATTAGAATAATTTGTTTCTTAGCCTCTTCTGCATATGGGCTTTAGATCTATATCCATTGTTCCGATATGGAGTCAGTGCATACATATATTAATTGATTCTTCACATGGGGTTTTGTTTGATTCTTTGCGTTAGCATGCAAACAGTCTAAGTCAAAAATTTATGGTGGCGGAGGTTGAGTTTGTTAAAAATTTTATTGCTCTTCACATGGCACTTCTCATGCCATTATTCCATTGCACCATACTTATTTTGCAGCCAATTATCTGTCAAAAAAATAAAATTTGCAGCCAATTAAGGATAGCCTATCTTCCCAATATATCGTAATCAGCCCAACTGCTATCAATCATTAGAACTTGGCCTCAATAATTGGGACGTGAGAATCTTTTCCTCCGCGGTTTTGATCAAAGCCTGAGGGCTTCAGCCTATGCAGCTATGCTGTCTTGAATAGAGTCCAAAATAGCGATACCACAGCTAGCTTATTATTGATTTTGGCAGACTATTGGGACATAGGGCTATGTATTATTTTGCACTGGTAAGCTTTTGTCCGTGCATACATAGAATGGAATAGAAGAAGTGCAAATGAAACTAGGTACTTGATCCTAGTCTGATACAAAAGAATGCATTTAGTACATAGTATAGCGTAAGATAATATAAAAAAGAATAATTTTATACTATATGAGACATAAAATGGATGGCTAGAGAGAGAGAGAGAAGTAAAATGGATAATGACACAACCGACAAACATCTCCTTTGGAAAATTTTCATAACTAACGATCAGACAATAATTCATTTCATAAATAACGATCGTACAATAATTCATGCACCGAATTGGGTTGCTGATGAGATAGTTGAAATTGAAACAAAAAATCAACACACGTACTCGCACGCATAAATACACAACGCAGGTTCATAGGTTAATTGGGATTGGGTTCCCTACATTTGACAGGGATTTTGTTTTC
The DNA here is from genome assembly GCA_037832335.1 of Carallia pectinifolia. NCBI lineage: Eukaryota > Viridiplantae > Streptophyta > Magnoliopsida > Malpighiales > Rhizophoraceae > Carallia > Carallia pectinifolia. The sequence goes on from CM075443.1 coordinate 15,261,881, forward strand.
ACTGCCTTTAACAGGAATTCAATAATGGAAAGGCGGTAAGAGCTATATAACATTCATGAATGTAAATATATTTTCCTTTTTTCTCTTATGTCTACTAGCACAACCAACTCCAATTCCCAACCCAAAAGTCCTCCTTTTTTTTGTTTTTTTGTCTATTAAAAAACCTATTGAGTCATAAACTACACGGTGAGGATATCTCTCGTCTTCCCCATAAATCCCATACTCTCCTCTAGGATTGGAATTGAGATCTTCATAATAGAATTCTAGGGTCTAACTACTACGGTGTCTCTAAGATCTTCATAATAAAATTCTAAGGTCTAATTACTGCGGTCTCTCTTGATGGACCCAGAAGTGCATGTCTTCGTGCAGGGTTGATAAACTCGCCCTGCATTGAGACCCCAGTTCCCACCAGCAACTTCCTGCCTGGCAGGTATTCCCCACCCCCCCCCCCCCCCCCCCCCTCAAAAAAAGAACTATAAGATCCTTATTCAGTTCGCGTATCTACCCTCCTGGTATTTACACTGCACATCCCAAACCACCCCGCCCATCCCCTCCAAAAAAGAGGTTGCCAACATTCCAAATTCAATTGGACTTCATCTCAATATCTTCGCCCTCCTTGGAAATGGCATCCGATGTATCCTTAGGGAGGAGTCCTAGCAGAGGCAAAGGCAACAACGAGGTGAGATTGCAGAAAATAATCAAAATTGTCAAGTTGTCGAAGCTGTCCTTTGTGATGCCCAAGAGCTGGGTCAGACCAGCACCCATCAGCCCTCCAAGAACACTCCCTGCATTCGATATGGACATGAGAGTTGCAAAAAGTGTGGCTTCCATTCCTTCCGGACATAACTTTGCTGCTAGCACAAGGACAGGCATGAATGAGATCTGTAAAAGCACCCATAAATTAGTTTGGTGCCCATGCATAGGATTCTCCGTCCAACTCAGAACTTCATAAATTGTAAAGAAGTGAAGCCAACCTTTATTCTGCATGGTGGTACCACAAGTCCATGATATCATGGCCCACACAAGGAGTGAAAAAGACGAGAAAACATCGACAATTGGGACGTAAAACACCTTGTCCTTAATATTTACAATCTAAATTTTGTCATAAATGCTTAAAACCTTGTTTTATTAAGACATCAAACCGTAACCCAGAAACAAACCTGCGTTTCTTCTGAGAAGTGAATAGAATTCACAGCAGGATAGATGCCACTAGAATGTTCAAAAGCAATTATCAAACCCTCTTCATAAAATTAAGCCTATGTGTATCATTACTAAACATACCACAGATAGGCATGTGATTCAGAATTTTAATCCAAAATAATGCTATCAACTCACATCAAATAGAAGCCATCATGAGAATTTGTGCAGAAGCAAACGATAAGAAAAGCAGATCCCAGTAATATTGCATTACCTGGCCAAGAACAGTTAGAATCAAAGAATCTCCCATTGCAAACCACTCATCACTTATGCCAAATTTTCGGTTTAATCCAATAACAAGGAATACCTGAGCCAGAAATTTTAAAATATAAAGGACAAAAAAAAAAAAAAAAAAATCAAACATGTATACCAGTAGGCCCCAGACAGAATAAATTTCAATACAAACCTGAGTCATCCCAAGAGCTGTACCAATGACAGTGGTGGCAACAAAAATCTTTCTCAAAGGAACATTTTTCAGAAAGCCATTGTAAAGTCCAACACCAAGCAATGATGCAACTGACGTGACAAGCTTGACACGGCCAAGAAATTCTGGGGTGAAACCAAGCTTATTCGTACTGGAAATGAATATCACTTTTCAGAATCAATTAAAAACTTTCAAACAGTGACGAAATAGAAAGTAACTGTTGAATGCAGAACATACGTGAAGTAAAACATGGCAGATTCTGAATGTGGTGTTGCTTGCCATAGGAAAATAAATAGAGTGGGAAGAAACACGTAGGGCTGCCTAACAGCATCCCACAACTGAATAATATGCTGCTTCGAACTTTCCAGAAATCCAGGACCAGCCAAAGCAAGATTTTGTCCTCTTGCTGGACCCCGAATACGCTGTTCTCTCACAAGAACAGCAACTGCAGATGTCATCAATGGTAACAATGCAGTGACACCAAAGACAAACCTGAGACATTGGAAAGCAGTGCTTAAATGATTGATTTATGGGTCATCAGCTAGTAATACATAAGGCTTCTGCAAAACCATCTCAAGTACCTTACACCATAAGCATCTACCAGAGAGCCACTAAAGTAAGCACTCACAATTCCACCAAATGCAGATGAACCCCAACACAAAGACTGAAGAGATCCTGACATGCTTTGTGACTCACCACGAGCCCTCTCTACTACCATGGAATCCACAACCTGAGAATTAATCAAGTCATGTGATGATAAAAATTACAAGACCACAAAATAAGAGCTTAATTCAATAGTAGAACTAGGCAAATTCATGGAGTGCTTCAAGAAATGTTAATTGATCCCTTAATCTACCTAAAATCTGCACGATGCTTATAAGAGCACCAAGTTTTTGTTACTCACAACATCTGAGAAGGCAACAGAGAGCGATCCAAGAAGTATGCAGAAAGCAGCACTATACTTGCTGTCAACCAAGGTAGCCATCAAACTCCAAGAAAGTGCACCAAGGAGTCCCGAAAGAACCAAATATGACCTTCTTCGGTATCCAAAAAGTGGGACAGAATCACTGCAATCAAAAAAATCGATTCAAAATACAAACAAAAAGAAAATCTAGCCTACAACCCTAGTAAAAAATGGAAGGAGAAGGATAGAGATCACAAACCTAATAAAACCATAAAGAGGCTTCACCAGCCACGGTAATGCAGAAAAACCGGATATCACAGCTGTCTAGTGAACCATGCACATTGTTAGTCCTCCAAACAATAAACCAAACACAACTATTAATCCAAACAATAAACTTCTCTCATTTACACTTGGTCATAACCCACAAAAACATATTTTTTTTCCAAATTTAAACAAGGGGATAAGGGAATTCACTCGTTCATATTATCCAATTCTTCGGTAGTGAGACAAAGCAACAAAGAAAAAACCGCACATCACAATGCTACAACTAATGACACTACCACATTTTTTGTCAGATATAGAGATTCATTCTACATAAGCAAGGCATTTTGATCATTGTCTCGTAATTCTTTTGATCATGGAAAATAAGGCACAAAGAGGCAAAACATAACGAATATCCCATACCTCAGCAGGTTCTAAATGCAAATCATCCTTCAAGTAAAAACTAACAGCAAGCCTGGAAAGGCCCAAAACACCTTGAACAAAGTACACCATGGCAACGGCGACATTATCCGGCGACAAATCCACCCCAAAACATCTGATTCTACTAAAGATTTTGTCTTTTTTACGCACAGAATTTTTACTGCTACTAGAGCTCGCCTCCACATCCAAATCTATTGCCGGCATTTCCCCTCCAACCCCACCTAGCTCAAACCACCAGAACAAAACCCATATCAATTCAAGCTTCTAAATTCTAGATTAATATAGAAAATGCTCGGGAATTGCAGCGCTTACTATTAGTGTAATCCAAGAATGGTTCGTCGCTTTTGTCCAACCGGTAAGACGGAGCTGGCGCCGGAGGGGTGACGGACATGGATCTTTCTGTCAGTTTCCGCCGTGACTTCCGCCGGGACCGTCTGCAGGCGGCGACGGAGAGGGGTCGCCGGCTAATCTGCGAGAAGGAGGAGATGAGGGAGAAAAATGGAAATCGAGAGGGTGAGATTGAAATTAAGGCAGTGGCCATTAAAATATGGCAAAATGTCATTTAATGGCAAAGCAAAAGCAATGATGTTTCATAGGACGTACCGAAATACGGTTTCGGTTTATTACATAGTAACATGACTTGTACAAACACACCCCTGTAAAATAACATACTTACTTTTTTTTTTCTTTTTATCTTAAAAAAAATAAGAAGATATGGATGTTACCTCACAATCCCGTTAAGTAATATTACCCCTATTTTTAAGGTAATTTTTGAACTGTTTAAATGATTACAGTATAATCCAGTATTATAAAAAAAAAGAGTAAAGAGAAAAAATATATTTAATCTCATTTAATACTCTGATAGTTTTTAAATTTAAAATTTTTAATTTGGTAATATTCAAAGCTTATTAGTTGATTCGTGGTATACTTAATACTGTAATAACATGAAAGACAGTGTACGGACAATGGGCTATGTTGTGGCCCAATAGTCAACGTTGGATCCTATGGCCCATAAAATACATGTTTAAACTCATTTCTTTTAGTCCAACGACCATTTTCTCGTCACTTGTCTAATAAATCCAAATCCCAAGTTCGAGTTCTTGCAGGGTTTTTATTTTAACAAACTCAGTCTAATAGAGTAGAACAAGTCCATAAATAAGTCTGTTTGAGTTTGTGAGGTGAATAGAATAAAATAAAATAAAATAAAAAGAACTTGTGTATATGAATGCCCTATGTTTCTGCTCCCAAACGACAAGATTAAGTACAAAATTCACTATATGTGTCGTTCAATTTTTATCTAATGGTTGATAGATCATGCAGAATATTTGTGTTGTGTTCCTTTCTTCAACCTAAATTTTCACATGGAGTGAAAACAAGTTTGTAGAATTAAATTGTTCAAATCAGCTAACCAAGAGGGTGAAATGAGCCTTGTTTCTTGTCTAATAATATCTCTTTGGTCTTAAATATATATAGATTTTTCACTATACGTCCACCGGACTCCCATAATTGTGTGTCCATGAAGTTTCTTCAGTTTTGGAATATAGCAGCCCTAGGAACTTTGTTAGCAAAAAGTTCAAGTTAAAATTGCAGAATCTAACATCATCCATATTCAAGTTTTCTGCTGTTGGTCCACAATACTTCAAGTCAGAAAATCCAAACAATTGTTCATTAACAAACAGTTTGGTAGGAAGCGAAACAAACCACCACATTTGAACTTGTTAGAAAGTCCCCAGCATTTTTCCGTGCTACAAGAAAGCAAGCATCAATTCTTGATAGCCCATTTTTGTGCCACCCGTCCTAGCACACGGAAATTCTGCAGTTTCAACTGTCAAAAGACTCAAGACCTAAAATGGTCCCAATTTGATTCCATCTTTAGGCCTCTCCACTGGCCAAGGCCAGGAACTGTCTCGTGCAGGACTGCCCTGTCTGCACTCACATTTATATGGGCAATTTTGTGAGAACACTGTTGAACCTCATGATGCCTTTCACTTTCTGTTGTCTTCATTGTTCTGGCATGACAAAGTTGGAGACTTTTTTCGGAGAATTTTGCACCCTTTTTTGCCTTTTAGTGCTTCTAGCACTAATAACACACCCCTTTCTCGGGTCTTAACTTTGTATATGAAAGAAGAGCCCTCTGTAAGGGCTTCGATAAAAAGTTCGACAGAAATTTGAATCGAATTATTCGAAATTCAATGTAATTTCTAAATATTAGAATCTACCACTAAAAAAAAAAACTTAAAACACCACCACAAATATAAGTTTTAAACCCCTTTCCTCTCTTTTTTTCCTTAACCATTTTTTTATTACAAATCTCAGCATGCAAACATTAACCATCCACCGTTAACAAACCAAACTCGAACAGAATAAAAGCTAATCAGCTTTCTTCCATTGCAGAAAAGAAAGCAAGTTACTTGATATGTATATTAGGCATTAGCACAATTGATAATAACCTTTAAGACCCACTTGCCAAGCTGGTAGGTCACCATTTTTGGTGTTAAACTGATACTGGTGTCGACTTTATCCAACATTACGTTTATTTAGCATCAATTGCGCTCATTTTTAATTGGAAATGGACACTTATGATTAGAACTTCGAAGATTTAAAATGGAGCCCAATGTTTTAATTTGTTTGATTTGCAAAGAATAATATTATTGTCACAGAATCCGAATCATTCCTCCTCAGAAGCAATGCACGAACTATTCACTTTGAATAATTGGCCTGTATCATTAGGCCATAAAATATTACACCTCTTTCGACATGCAATTCAATAATGTAACTAAACTTTGACATGATGAACATAATTCCAAGGTGAACAGAAAAATAAAGATGATCCGAAAGAAACTAATAAAAAACACCTTGATAACTTTACTTAATTTTTTTAAAAAATAATTATAAATTGATATGCACGGTTAAATATTAAATTTAAGAAATAAAATAAATAAATAGATAAATTATCAGATACAATTTATAAGACTGTATATTTATTTTGAAACTACTTAAATAAAATCACTTAATGATATTTAAAAAGATAAAAAAACAATTCCCCTCCAATTAAGGTTATTAAGTCTATGAGCTTAGTGATGAGATAATCACTGAATAATAGTTGAATGGCAACATGATAATGCAAGATTTGGCAACACATCATCATTATGTTAAAATTTTCCAAAACCAAATACCTATGGACAAATCTGTCAACAATGATCATATCATCGCTTCTGCAAAATCAACATTGACAGATTCTCAGCCTTCCAATCCCTCTATTACAACAAGAGAAGTACAAACTGAAAAAACGAACCCCCCAAGGGGGGGAGGGGGGGAGAAATTAGATTGATGGAGGATGATATTCAGGTACCATCCCATCTAATACAATATTTTGATGATGCTCCTAGATAGTTACCCTTCTGTCAGGAACAGGTTCCATAAACATCATTGGGCTCCAATTCATCCATTCCTTCCTCTAACAGCATCTCCTGATACCGGCATTCACGGCTGCAAAAGGCCTTCTCACCTCTGAAAAAGATTTTAATCGTTAATAAACACCGAAAGATTCGAAACATTTAGCTAATCAAGGCATGAAAGAAACTGCAGTCTGGGCATATTTTAAAAAGTTTGGTTCAAAGCAAATTTATGTTTCCAGTGTGCAAGTAATTAAAAATTCCAAGGTTTCACATAAATCACATGAAAAAGATTTATAAAGCTGCAAGAAAGGCAAATTTGAACAAACCTGTACATGTAGATGTCTTTTCCAGGCCCAAGATTCTTCTTACAAGAGTAACAGAAGCTCAAAAAGCTCTCGGATGGATAACTAGAACCATCACCAAAAAATCCATTATTCTCTTTCATTGAATCAGAGAACCCAACATTATTACCACACCAGCTTCCAACAATACAGTTATCAAAAATATGTGTGGTTCTGGGGTTTGGTCCATGTGAGATAACGCAGGTATAATCCTCAGAGAGCTCCATCTCGCTTGCAGAGAGGCACCCTGAGAAAACCAGGGTCGAATTCGGAGTGTCCATACCCGAATTGTCTGACCCGGATGTCCGTTTCCTCATTGGCGGCGATATTAATCCAGAAGAGAAAGAACCCAATTGGGAGCTCCTTGTTTTTTTGATACCCAAATCAGCAGAAGATCCGGGGGATTCAGCAGGTGAAAGAGATGGAGGTAAAGGAGGGATTTGGATCTTCAACTGTGACCCGAATACAAGCATTCTGGTTTCCGGTTTTGACAAACTGGGGTTAGTTTTATCGTCATCAAGAGCATCAACCAGACCGAGACCAACGCCTGTTGAGTCCGGTTTGTCCCAGTGGCGTCTGGTCTCGGATTCTGGAATTTTAGTGCAGGGATTTGGGTCAGGCCGGAAGGGGGTTTTAAGGCCAGAGAAGAGTTTGCTATCAAGAATAGAGGTTGGGCTCATGACTGCCTCAGTCGTCTCAGAGAAATTCTTGAAGGTGAAGCCACCGAACAGTCTTGGAAATGAAGCAGGTTTTCTGTATTGATCTTTGGGAGATGGGTTTGAGCTATGGTCTGCCATTGGAGCTTGCTTGCTTCTTGTTGCTCTAGATCTCTTTCTCAGCATCACTTAAAATACCACTCTCCCTCTGCGAATCCAAGAAGAAGTTAAAACCCAAATGCATGAAAAGAAAAAAAATTAACAAATTACTGTGAAAAAAGCTAAAGCAAATTGCTTAGTGGAAGGAGAAAAAAGGATTGCAAAAAAAAAAAAAAAGGCATGGTTTTAAGCAGAAATAGCCATGGATTCAAGTGTTAATGTCAAGAGAGGTAAAAGAGAGGTGCTAGCACAGTCAAAACTGCAATCTTTAGAAGAACAGGGAAAACCAATAATGGAATCCATGAAATTCTCACTCTCTCTTTCACTCTCTTGTGCACTCTATCACTGTGACATCTTTCATTTCTAAGCTATGACCAGCAACACAAGAAAAAGAAAGGAAAGAACAAAGAGCAATCAGATAAAGAAAAAAGATTCACTTTTTCCCCGACTTTCTCGCTCTTTCTTCCTCAATTTCTCAGGAAGAATCGCAGCTGGGCAGAGAGTTCTCACATGCAAAGAACAAAGAAGCATTCACGAGCCATGATCAGGAGACCAGACGTGGATGTACCAGCTGACAGACACAAGTAAAACAATACATGCTTTTTGTACTATCTGCAAGTTTTTTTTTTTTTTTCTCTTTTCTTTCTGTTTTTTTTGCTATCTCTTTTTATAGTCTCTCTACCTTTTCTTTTTCAAGTGTCTGCCGGTGTTTCTTTCAGCCAAACACAGCACAAATAAAGCACTGCTGGTTTTACCATCAGAAAAATATATCATTAAAAAAAAATCATCAAATTCAAAGGCTACAAAGAAGACCCAAAAAAACAAAAAAAAATTTAAGACCTACTAGTAGAATGAACAGCAAAATACACAAATTGAAGCCCCAGCATGGGAAAGAAAAGGACTTTAGAGATATGTATATATACCAGCTCCTATCTCTTTCCCCCCTTAACCCCCACTATTCAGTGTTTCCATCATCAAAGACCAGAAAAATCGCCACGAAGCTGCAGAGAGAGAGAGAGAGAGGACAGTGGATGTGAAGGAAGATGAGAGAGAGAGAGAGAGAGAGGAAAAAGGGAGGTTACTGTGGTGGTGGGGGGTGGGGGAGTTTTGTGTGTTTGGTGGGTGGGTGATCTAATGATCTGCTGCTCTTTACTTTAAACGGTGTGCATGGGAATCAGTGGTTTTTGGATTTGATTAAACCAGTCCTCTAATGCCAGAAATGGCAGTTTTTTCACATCGCCCTGTTGAGTTTTGCCAATAAGTGCTCCCTGCCACTCTCTCTCCCTCTCTCTCTCCTTTCTGTGTGTGAAGTGTGCGTGCAGAGTGCAGTGGGCGTTGCTTAAAATTTTATGTGGGGGCTCCCAAGTCCTGACCTATGATGAATACAAGGAAGTCAAGGACTACGGTCCCCGAGCAATCACCACTGCTGCTGACGAAAACTTGTTTAACTTCTTCTACTTATAGGCTACTGCCTAAGGCCTTGGAGAAAGTTCCCTAAGGCCCTGCTTCTATTTACTTCTCGTCGGCACTAAAACAAATGTATCTGCAACCAAATTACGTAGATAAATTTAATAAAAAATATATAAATTATTAATTAATATAATAATATTTAATAATTTAATATTTAAAAATTTAATATATTTTTTATAATTTAACAATTCAAAATATTGCATATTTATTATATTCACGTCCTTAAAAGGTATTTGTGACGTACTTAATTGTTTTGCCACTAAGTAAGTGAATTCGTTGCAATGTTAAAAAATGAGGGTTAATATATAAATATATTATTAATTTTATTTAAAATAGTAAATTTAACATTAATTTTAAAAAATAATAAATATAGTACTAATTTTATTTATAATAACGAACTTAGCATGCTATGAAATTTTTGAATAGTATTTATTTATTTAGATGATATTACATTAACTTATATGATTATTATATTATCGAAATAGATATATTTTTATAAATCTGTCATCTAGATTCTTTTCATATAAAATTATTACGTACTAAATTTGTTACTATAGATAAAATTAGTATTAAGTTTATTACTTTTTAAAATTAGTATTAAATTTATTATTTTAAATAAAATTAGTGATATTTTTATATATTAATTTCTAAAAATTATAAATTTATTTTATGTCGGTATTAAATGCACAATCATAATTTTTTTTTTTTTTGGGTAGTCCGTAATTTTTTCCGAATTCTATATTTATTAAAAAAAAACTGAGTAGACAACGGAAAATACAAAAAGATTGAATAATAGAAGTACTGAAATCAATAAAGAGCTATACGTCATTGTTTTTGTTTGTGAATGTGTGAAAGTGAAGAATCATCAACAGGAAGTGAGAATAATTAAGCTGAAGCATTAAAACACACTCAATGCGGCCAATACGATAAGGGCCTTACGTAAGGTTTTGGTCGAATATTCACAGAAGAAGCCAACAAAGAGTAATCTTGTAAGGTTCTGAACAGCTGGTGAATTCAATCTCGCGGAATCAATCAACGGTGGATAGAAATCTGATGAGGGATACCCAAGAGGAAATGGCGTTTGCATTGTTGGTGATCGTCACCGAACCAAAACCAGACACCACCCCTCCTTGTAGGCTGTTGGCCTGGGTCTACTTATTGAAATTTTTTTGGTACACCATGGGTCTACTTTTTTTTTTTTTTTTGACAATAAAAAATTATTATATTAATATTATTTAAAATCGTATACAAAGTTTACCCAAACACATCGAAAATACCTGTATGAAATAGGGCAATAATACGACTTAAATGACTTATATCTTATAATATCATACAAACCATTCACAAACTAAGTTTAAAGTTCATTAAGACATAATCATATGACGAAGATATAAACCAATTCTTAACTAAAGCTATCTAATTACGAAGAGTTAACCAGATCTAATCTGCCGAACAAAACTCTCAATAGCAACACACAATACATCTTAACAGATTTGTAACAAAAATAAATCGAATATATCTGACACGGATTTTTCAAAAAATTAAACTATGACTTATGTGAAGACAGCAACAAATCACCTATCTTAAAAATATAGGTTAATTTAAAAAAAAAATACCATCTTTACACTTTTTAATAAATTTAGCACAACTTTTAAAAATTTATAAATCTAATACAATTTAATTATTTTTTAACAAATCTAACACAATTTTTAAAAATTTATAAATTAAGTACAATTCAATTATTTTTTAACAAATTTAGTGTGTTGTTAGTTAAAAATAATGAGTTAAAAGTAACTAAATCCTTTAGTATACACATACAGTACGCCTATATCTAAATTTAATACGGTTTAAAACTTCTAAATGTCATATATACATATGTATATATTAAGAGATTTGATTATTTTTAACTAACAGTGTATTAAATTTGTTTAAAAATAATTAAACTGTACTAAATTTATTAATTTTTAAAAAATTATACTAAATTTGTTAAAAAAAATTGAATTATATTAAATTTATAAATTTTTAAAAATTATGTTAAATTTATAAAAATACACAAAAATAGAGATATATTTTAATATTAACTCTAAAAATATATACCAAAAACCTTCACAGATAACTCTAAATGAGACAAAAGTGGTACTGACTAGCGGCGGCGCGGCTCGCTGAAGGAGGGCAGCGGCGCCGGGTTCTGCATCCTGGTTCCTATCTCAATAATTCCGTATTTGGAATGTTGCCCAGTATACGATAAAATTTGTTATTTACACGTATATTATAGTTTTATTGTTGAAACTCATATGTAATACTAAGTAGTTAGAGTTTAGATATTTATTTGATAAATTTTAAATTTTAATTTTGAAAAGAAAAGGAGTGGGATTTATAAAACAGAAGAACTCATTACTAAATAAACTTTTTAATTGATAAAAAAAAAAACTCTTTAAAAACCGAGGAAGGAAAATAGTCATATTGCATTTATTATAAATTACATGAGATATGCCAGATTTGGTGGTATGGTCACTTAAATTCTAAGTTTTATATATGGGGTTTGATCCCAAATCTATAAAAAAACAAAAAAAAAAATCACTCTTCAATTTTTCAATTACCTGCACCGTATGATGTACATACCATGGGTGAATTCCACAATTTGTTATGACTTAATTGTAAATTTTTAACGGAAATTTATTAATTTTATAACTAATTTTTGTAATTGTAATTATAATTATATTTCTAATTATAAAATTTTCAAGTACTATATTTTAAAAGATTTACTGCATATCATTTAAAAGAAAGTATAGCTTTTACTTTTTTTATATTACAATTTTTGTCAACGAAATTTCAACTAATTTGTAATACTTCAAGTTATTAAAATTGGCACATGAATCTGATCACTTAATTACTATCTTAAATGAATCATAAATATAAAATATGGAAAATCAAGGAAAGAAAGGAAAAATTATAACAATACTAGATTTTTTTTTTTTTTGAGATTTTTAGAATTAAACCAACTGATTGGAAAAAAGAGATAATTATAAAAATTAAGAGTTCAAATCTCTAACTTCACTTCTACTAATATAATACTAATGACATTTAAGTTATAAACTTATTGCAAAAAACGCTGCATTCCCAAATATGCCGAATCATGTATTATTTTTTCTTGGCCATGCTCACGTTGTCCTTACCAGTATATATATAAAAAAAAGAAAAGTAAAGAATAAATATATTTTTTTATAGTGAATCCAAAATTTAAACAGCATTTCGTGGCGCAATAAACCAATAATGGATCGACAACCCAAGTTTCAGGGAATCGCGTAATCCGAAAGAGACGTAAAAGTTTGTTTCCAAATCTTATTGGAAAGAAAGAAAAACATTTAATCGCGCAGAGTTAGGGAAGATTGAGTGGAAAACAAAATCTACTTAAAAAATATATCGTTCCAACAAACACGCTCGGTGGGACTCGAACCCACAATCGTCTGATTAGAAGTCAGACGCCTTATCCATTAGGCCACGAGCGCCTTGTTGGCAATCTTTAGCTAATATTTATTTATAATTAAAAAAATATTTTGAAGTCATTACAAACTTTATTTATAATTAATAAAACAATCTTTAAAAAATCAATATAATATTGTCGACATTACTTTTTTCATATGATTTTTGTATGGGAATAACTATTCAAATTTCAAATAAATATTATATAATTTGTTGAAGCAAATTTGCATATACATTACTCAACTCTATTTTTTCCTACACTTTTTTTAAAAAAAAGTATTTTCAGAATTGTAACTTGTCACATTCTAATTACAAATAAACATTTTTATTGTTGTACTAAATTTGTTCTCACAAAATTGACCTATTGACTAAAATATGTGTTTTATTTATATGCCCTATAAGATTATTACACATGCATCCAATCAAAGAGATATTCAAATTTTGGATATGAAAAATATCAATATTTGCTTACATTTAAAAATGTGTCAAATTTAATAAGTGTACTAGGCTAATCTAATGGAAGATTATAAGAAATTGATGAGCACTAGCATATTTTATAGCGATTGAAGTTTTAAGGTAACCTAAAAAAAAAATTGACAGCAAGAAGAAATTTTGAGTGAAAAGGAGTTTGAATTCCAACGAGAACAATTAACTTTTGATTGAGTGCTACTAAGGATCATCTCTCATAACATAAGAGAATAAGTTCAAATTTTAGTGTCTAATTTTAAATTATTTAAAAAATTATTTAACAACATCACTGCATAACAATAATTAAAAAACAACATAAAGACCGTAAAGTTATTTTATTACTACTATATTACTCTTTAAGTGGATCAATGCCCCGAGCTAGCTTGAGAGAGCTCCGCGCTGACGTGCGGTGATCATATATAACAAAGGACATTATATATATCTTTGAACACAGGAGGGCCGCCAGTCACTATTTTTTTTGTTTTGTTTACTTATGATTGGAAAACATCATCAAGATCATGCACATATAGTTATTTTATTCAATCAGAGTGAATTATTAGTTTTTTTTGTCTGTAGAGAGTGAATTATTATTGGCAAACTGGCAAAGCAACTAAACGGTGATCATGCCTTAACTCAATTATAGCACCAGGGTCCATAAACTCATTTAGTGAGACATTTTATAATAGTCTCAGATTATAATTCTAGGATAGTATCTATATATTCTATTACAAAAGTCGGCATTGCTAACATCGCTAACTATATTATAATGTCCGACTGACATAAAAGCTATATGCAATTATAACTAACATGTAAAGTTTTATTTGAATTTTGATTAAACAAACCTCGTATTACACCAAATCGTGTGCTTTCTTGTCTAATTTAATTGATCATACCAGCCTTTTCAAGGTTATCTAGCAGTTCTGGCAGGCGATGCTTTCAATCAGTGCTTATTATTGTATTAACACGATCTTCCTCTGTCTTCTTCCTTTTAAGCTCTGCGAAATTTGGTTTTTTGGTCCTTCCTGGCACACCACGAGACTGGAATCTAACAGAAGATTTTTTTTTTTTTTAATTATGAAATAGTTGGTAGTGAGTTAGTTGTTGTTAAGAACTAGGAAATTTTCAAGTTTTTTGTATTTTTTTTTTTCGATTGAAATAATTAGTTGTTAGTTTATTAAGTGTTAATGATTATTAAGTGTTAATGAGAGAGAGAAAGAGAGGATGATGATCTAAAGACACTGCTCAGAATATAAAACAACTTAAGAGAGCAAAACTTCAAATATCACTTTGTGGGTTTTTTTTTTTTTAAAAAGATCACAGTAGAATTTCTGATCTCGTTCTATTCAATGATGTGTGGATATTCATACTTGGCTAGATATTTGAGTCTTTTTTTTGAATAAACAAAAAAAAAAATTATGATGGGTATATCGGTAATCAGATCTGTGTCAGAGTTAAAATAACTCTCAATTTACTTGCTTCATTCAACTAAATTCATAGAAAGGAAACTTACATCTTAACACTATTGGGTGTCAGCAAGTCTTTCTTACATCTGACCATAGTATTAATGAGTTTTGAACTTTTAATGTCACGTTTCGCGCTGAAAATCTCTAATTAATGAGAGTGAACATTAGTACAAAGATTTAAATCCAAGTCAATATAAAAAAAATACACATTAAATTATTATTAGATTACCTTAAAACTATTGCTAAATATTCGAGTCTTAAGATCGTGTGAAGCACATACATTACATTCAATCGAAGTATCTTAAATGCAAGGAATACTTCAATTATTTAAGTTTTGAGTAAATAATGGAATTGAATTAGTACATATAATAGGAAAGTTCATAAAAAGAAATCCCACTGCCCATTATTTGATGGAACATCTTCACCACATCTGTTAGCTAACAAATATATATATATATATATATATATATATATATATATAGAGAGAGAGAGAGAGAGGTAAAGATACATGGATTGGAAGAGACAAAAAAAAATTAATTTTTATACATAATTTTTATAAATTTGTTACATATTAATTTTATATACGTTATAACTTTTTGAAAAAATAAATATATAAAAATTTATAAAATTTATAATTAAAATTTATATTTAACAAATTTATAAATAATATATATAATATTTAATTCGATCTATACTGAATTTATGTCCTCTCAATGCATCGACCTCGTGTATATGTAAGTGTGTGTGTGAAAATTTTTGTATCTTCTCGGTTATTTTTTTTACTTTACCTTCTTGGGTATCGGGGCAGAAGACGGAGAGGGTTATGCAGTTATGCTACTTCAGTTTCATCGTCGAAAAGACTTGGGATTATTAAACTTTTAAAAAAATTTAAGTAATTTTATTTAAATAATTTTAAATTAATTATATAATAATATAAATTTTTTAATGATTAAATTTAAAAAAATATAAAAACAAATAAATTATTAAATATTATTAATAAAAATTATATAATTATTTAAAAATTACTTAAATAAAATTACTTAAAATTATATATTTTTTTCCCGAACAGGCGGTGATGATATTAATAAATGTCGACGTCATGTATGTCACTCCAATCCTAACTCTATTTAATTAGTTTTAGATTAGGGAAGTAAGTGGGATTGCTTCCTAAACATTTTTTTTCCCAAAGTCCATGACGTAGCAGCAATAGGGGCAAACATTCATAATCATAGACCTTGCATTCTAATGCTTGATACAAAGATTTTATTAAGGTTCTGACCCCATTTTTCTGTTTTGTCTTCATTGGTTGTGGGGTCTCTTTGGTATAATGATTTCTGTCCTTTGGTATAATTATTTCCGTCTTTGATAGGTACCCTATAAACACATTTAATTTGTTGACAGATATACATGTTAGACTGATAAGCTTTTGCTTCGAATATTATGACAGGCTAATTAATCGAGAAAAAAGTACAAAATATTTTTATTAAGAAATTTAATAGGTCTATAAATTATATGATAGAATAATTCTCTTTTTTTTATAAATTTTATGATTCTTTTCTTAAAATTAAAATTTAAAATTTTTATAAGAAAAATTTAATTTTAACATATGTCTTTATGAAATCCTTAATCAAAGCTATTAGGAGATTAATAATGGATTTGCAAAAAGTGAAGCAATTTAGACCATTCTTTTCTCCTCAGGTTGAGGTGGGCCCAAGGGTGGGCCTCTTCATTGACTTAGCCGATTGTTTTCCTCCATTTAATCAATGATTTCACCTTTTGACAAGGAAGCTCATGGAAAGTTTTGATGAAATTTTGCACCAAGTGACGTGGAAACAACTCAAAAGCAATTAGTGCGCTAAATCCATGCGGCTGTGCAAGCCCATCAATTCAAGGATGTGCTTGCAAATCTTTTACTTTTTTTTCATTAGTAATTAAACAGTAAAAAAGAAAAAGATTAGCGATAATTTAGAGATTTAAATTTTAAATTTAAAAATTAAAGATACTAAATTTTAACTAACTGAACTATTTCAATGTTTTACGTGCAAATCTTTGATCTGCTGGGGTGAGGTGTTTTGCAGGTGAAATTAACATATTTTCGTCTCCATGTCTAATCTAGACGTATCCTACCACACAGATAGCTACATCAATCAAAAAGAAAAATGGCACAGAGGTGCTCTGCTCATCTCTTTCGAGCCTATCACGCTAGCTAGCTGTCATTTTAGCTAGCCATACATCTTTTGGTAGCTAGATGATTTCATATCTCCATTAATTTGATGCTTCTTAACAATGCATGGCAGCAGTAAACATCGAGAAGCTCCACAAAGCATGGTGCTTTCATTTATCATTAGCTGTATTGCCTTAATATATATTAATAATCTCTTTGCCACTAATAGCTGCGTAGTCTAGTAATAGAGCGGCTGGATTATTAGTTTCTATGATCGAAATTTAAATATCCGTCATGATGAATGATAAAAGATCTGTCCCTCGTCTCTGGTCTTTCTTAAACACACAAACATGGGATCCAATGATGAAGGAGCGGTTTCTGCGGTTCATTTTCTGTCTTGTACCACCGTGTGCTGCGCCTGCTTTTTGCCATGCAAAAACACATCTTTCACCTAAAATTGGAGCAAGTAAAATGAATTAGGTGGCACGATCTCAACTAGATTTTGGCACTTGACCCGCATTATACGGTACGCCACAGGAATCAGCCCTTAGGTGAGACCCTTCTCGGGACCACTTCAGATGTTCTCTGAGGGTTAAGTATTGTTAGGCCCCACAGCCCCTTCGGCCTTCAAAGTCCAAGGGTTTGGGCTTTGATTAGAAGTCCTAAAATTAATTATAGTCTCTAAACAAAAATTGATTGCGACTTTGACCCTCCAGCCACTCGGCCGGTAGAACCAGCATCGTTATCATCATTCGTGAAAACCGAAGCGGTTACATACACATAATGTTTTAACATTAATGTATTCAATCATTAGATTAATGTATTAGATATATAAAATTTACGTATATATATATTTTTTGAAAAACTAAAGGATTATAAGCTCTAGACCGAAAGGAATTATAAACTTTCTAATTTATAAGAAAAAAATAAGAGGGTCAGTCTTTCTCTAACAAAGGGTTTGGTTCCTTACGGCTATCGAACTCTGTTATAGTAACTAAGTCAAGTTTTATAAGTAAAAGAAATCGTGTTATTTATTTAAATAAGCGTACATCCTGTTGAACTAATAAGGAGACAGCAATGATATCAGCTCGCTGCTAACGGGACGACTTGTCGGAAGACAATGCAAATTTGTCTAACGCATGAACAAACTCATTTGATTGTTTACTAACATAAAAGATGGAAAAGACATTAAAACGACCAATAATGGCCTAATAAGGCCCGCAGCCGATAAAATTTGTATTTATATCAAAATATATACAAATTTCAAAATCTTCTATTAGCCCTATCTTAATAACGTTACGTAATAGGATTGGTATGTAGTTTGGAAGTAAAAGGAAGTATTATCCTCTGTAGCTACCCTTTGGCTTGGACTTGCCGACATTTCTTGAGATTAAATTGTTAAGTACTATTGGATTGAAATGAGAACAGCGTCAAAGTGAAAAGAACTGGCTAATATGCTATGAGAAATGTACATTGAGCGATGAAATGGTTACGCGATCGTTATAGACCACAAATATGTACATTAATTTTTTCTCTGTGGAAGTGCCTATATCTTATTTTTCAGTTTAGTTTGCTCTTTTAAGTGTTTGAGGTGTTAAAATGTGTAATATTGGGATCGAACTACTGTTAAACGCTCTTGGATCTCTCATGTTAGCGTAGCCTTTTTTTTTTTTTTTTTTGGGTTCTAAAAGAAATGACACTTGGCCATTATTAGGAGGGTGAGAGATGATGAGGGAAAGATTAATAGTATGTTTGGGAGGGTGGAATTAGAGGAGGGAGGAAGGAACGAGAGTAGAATGCTGTGTATTTGTATCTGGGAGATGTAGAGGAAGGAATTCTCCTAAATTTTGAGAAGAACGAATGTTACTCTAAAAAGCTCTGTTTTTTTATTTTTTTTTTTAGTGAAATTACATAATTATCCTTCTTTTTTGTTTTATGTTTTTTACTTTTTATGACTAAAATTAGTATTATAACACATATTATTTTCTTTTCTTTTACATTCCACACGTTCTCAAGTAAAAATATTTTTAACTTTTTTTTTTCTCTAAACACAGGAAAGATATAATACAGGTTTTTTCGTTATGATATTCATTCTTCCTTCGACATTCATTTCTCACAATTTTATTCCTCCCACATTCTTCTTTATCTCTTTTTTCACAAAGAAAGAGTAAGAATTTCAACCCTTGCCCTCACAAATGGAATATAGTCCTTTCAATCAACTAACTAAGTTGAGTCTTCTAACGAAGCTAAGTTAGTTGCTATCGTTTGCCAACCAGGCTTTGCTTGGTTGGTCAAGGGAGGCATGCTTAGCATGCCTCCATGGGCAGGCTGCCTGTTCTCCTTGCCCCACCTAGTGGGCCACAGGGCATTTACTCTCTTTTAATATTGTGCACTTTCGCGGTATTTATTAGATCTACTTTCTCTCTTTTCATAACACTTAACTGACTAATTATTAACATTGTACTCAAAAAAATTTAGTTGTTATCATTTAGCATCAACGAGTTAATGACTTAATTGACTTTTTTTTTTGTGAGTAAAGAAAATGAGAAATAATGGGCAATATTTAGAAACCTGTTACGTAGAATCGCGTTACTTCATTGTGTACAGTGAACAAAAATAACTACACTGAATCACTAAAAGAGCATACTTTTGTTAATTAGTAAGAATTATCGAATTACTCTTACAGCGATATAAAAATAGACACACATTTTATCTTACTAAATATTTTAACAATAATTCAAACCTATGACTTTAAAATACGAATAAATCCATTAATCATTAACTTGTTAGTAATTTCCGGCGGAGATAGTCAGATAGATGTAGCATGTGTAGATTTCGACAATCTGAGGATCAATAGCCACGAAATATGGGCCCAGACGAGGACAGAAGCCTAACAAAGAGTCTAATCAGACTCCCCACGACCAGTTGATAAATGATGTCCAATGTTTCGCGTCCTGTTGATTAATTAAGCTTCGTCCCAACATTATCTTTTAACTGCATACACGAAAAATGATCCTTTTGCTTGGCCTGGAGAGCTGAATACAAAAGAAAAGGAAAAAAAACAAAAGTGTGCATGTGGAATGGCCTATTTGGGACTGCTACAGGAAGATTTATTTGGGCTTAATTGATCTACCATGGATGGAACAGATCTTCTTTGTATTCTTTATAATGTTAGAAGAGGGCCGCATACTTGGTATTATTGGTCCGATATGGCCTAAAAATTATTTGCAACTTTTTCGTTCACTGATCAGTTTCCATCCCGTCATTTTGACTCTGTAATCACAGATTGCGTCGACAACCTAAGTCGGACAACATGCCAATAAGAGGCCCAGAAAAAGGTGTTACAGTAATGGGTCTTCTCATTCTGCAACTGTAGTCTTCGCCACTAAATTTGAAGAGCGTCCAAACCCACAAGACATAAATTCTGCGGGCGCTCTACCAATCAGATTTATTGTTACCAAATTAAAGGTTTTGGGTATAAAGGCTGTTATGACGTTTAGTAGAAATAAACATACTACTCTCTTTTATAATACTGAATTATACTGTAATCATTTAAACAGTCCATAAGTTATCTTGGGAGTAAAGACAATACTCATAGTGAGATTGTAGAGCACACTCCTATCTTCTTATTTTTAGGACCAAAAAAAAAAAAGATTTATTGTTGTAATTGTGGAGTGGTCTCATAATATGATCAAGAAAAATAATGCCATTGAAGAAAGATTTTTTTTTTTTTTTTTGACCAATAAAGAGTAAAATTATTTGAACTCCTACTTCAGATCGAAGTTTCGATCCATAATTCCTAAAAACCACAAAAAAACAAAGAATTTTTATGATTTATTTTTTAGACATTTTTTTTTATAAATATCATGACTCTGCCCCCTAGTTTTATCGAATCAATAAGGGAAATGATGGATAGATAGAAGGGCAAAGGTGTAAGAGAGTTGACACAGAGAGAAGCCGAGAAGATGGGGAGAAAAAAATGACGTGGATCCCTTAGGTTTTTTTTTTTTTTTTTGAAATATGTGTTGTGAATCACAATTAAAGTTGATGATACTTGTGTGACTGTGCACTAATATGTACTGGAAGCTCCCCAAAAAAATAAAAGTGCTAAACATGTTATTATGTGTTTTCTTGTTGAACCTTTAGAAAATTTTGAGGTTTTTGCAATGCTTTTGATCTAAAAAAAATTATTTTTTGGTAGTGCAGTTTAATTTCTCAAACCTTTTTTTTTTTTTTTTGGTTTCCTTGTGTCAAAAACAAATATGTTCAATATCAATTAGGCATGTTATTATTTTACTGCCGCATCATCAGCTTGCGGAAAAGCACTTTTACTAATTGAACTGTTAGTTTTAGCATAGACATGGCCTGACATTAAAGGAGTTTTTATATTTACTTTTTCTTTTGAGTCTTATTAAAAAAATATGTAAAATAATAATAGAGTAGTTAAAATAATAAATTTAATTTATAATAAATAATTAAAATTTATTTTTTAAAAATTAAATTTTCAATATATTTAATATTATCTTAAATATACTTAATATTACTCTAAGACTTAATTTCAATTTTTTTTTTCAATTTTATTTGCTAAAAAAGGTTTTATACTACTTATGATTATTCTATAACTATTTTTTACATTTTTTTTTAATTTTTTTTCCTTTTCTTTTACATTGAATAAACTAGACTAAGCTTTTAAATTAGAAACTCCCTAAAAAATATCCCAACATTGTCAAACGACAAAAATGCCGCCACATAAGGCAAGCTTCATCACCCAAAATCGACTTGAGAGAGATTTGAGTCACAGACACGTTATTCTTTCTACTTTGGACAGGTTCCTAAAAGTCTCCAGCTTTGAATACCCGAGTAACCTGGTAATTGTGTATCAAAATGCCGTCAAACACTGGAAGTTGGTCACCCACAAAACCAGCATTCAAGATCGAAGCCGCGTTTGCCGCTTTTTAAGGAGTTCGATAGAGTTTAGGAAGAGTTGGTGACCCAAAATAATACCATCTCATTGTCTCTTCTTGCCCCATGTTCCTATAAAAGTCAATCTCCTTTCTCCTTGCTTCATCAAGCAAAAACAAACTCATTTAAGTTGCAGGAAGTTTACAACAGTTTTTTTTCCAGCACCTGACCTTAAGAGACTCAATGGCACGCGGAAATATTACGATTGGTCTGGCGACGATCCTGGTGATCATGCTGTGGACAGAGACGGCAGCACAGTCAAGTTCAGGTTGCACAAACGTGCTAATCAGCATGTCACCGTGCCTTAATTACATTACAGGGAACTCCTCAACTCCATCCTCGCAATGCTGCTCCCAGCTTGCTAACGTTGTTCGCTCGTCTCCCCAGTGCCTGTGTGAGGTTCTCAACGGTGGTGGCTCGTCACTGGGGATCAACATCAACCAGACTCAGGCTCTCGCCTTGCCTACAGCTTGCAACGTCCAGACTCCCTCCGTCAGCCGCTGCAATGGTAAGACTCCATATAGATAAAAATTGTACAATCCCAGCCTTCCTTGGATATACCTGTCAACTCTGCTTTCCTACCTCAAAAGTACATCTTGATATTATACTAACTTGCACCCCTTGTGGACAGCGGGCTCACCTACAGGGTCACCAGGAGCTCCAAGCACTCCTTCAGGTACAGAGCACATCACAAACATTGCAATTTTATGCAAATTACCATAACAAATTAGGAGCTATATGCACAAAAGCATTATCAGTTTCCGCAAAAACAAGGAGATATAACAGACAATTGTTTCTTAGGAGTTGCTTGAAAATTGAGCTTTCAAGATTTCAGTTCATTTTTCCTGATCTCTAGTTTAACTTGTTCATTCTGACATTGACATTGCAGGAAGTGGGTCTAATGATGTACCATCAACAGACCCAAACAGTACATCAGATGGAAGCTCCGTCAAGTTGTCAATCTCTTTGCTCTTTTTCCTGCTCTTTGCTGCATCATATGGTTCAACAATCCAAATAGGCTGATTTTCTCATCAGCTTGTCCAGTGTCTATCATTCCTGACTCTTGCATACTGACATATGCCCACCTATTATAGTATTTATGCCTATTATCTGAGTCTGAGAGTGGCTGAGGTGCATGAATCATTTATTTTTTGTAACATCACAGGGCAGTTGATGTAGTATTTTTGTATTACTGAAGAGACTTGTTCCTCTCTTCCCTTCCTAATAAAGACAAATTCAGGCCTATGCATTTCTGAGAACTTTGATAGATTAGCATCACATGGACAAGGAAAAATAAGCTGAGGAAAGCAAAATCAAAACCAAACCTTATCCTGAACATTCTGTATTCTATACATGCTCTTCACTCCAACAAAAACCAAAATATCAGCCCCCACAAGTTACTGGCATTTGGACTGAACAACAAGAGACCAAGAAGAGCAATCATAAGTTCATCCACATCTGCAGCCTAAAGCATCCTTTCCATAATGTTTACCCATGTTGCCAACCTCATGAATGTGCTCCTGGACATTCCATTTTAATACCTGCACAGAAGGTAAAACCATGTATCGAGGAAGCTGGTATGTCATAATTGGATGCACATCTCGAATTCAGAATAAAGCAAAAATCTGAGTTAATGAATGACCGAGGAATATCTTATTAACCACAACAATTAACAAGTGGCTGGTCTGATAATCATAAAATTTTATCATATCTCCGCACCATGGTTGAAGACGCTCAATGCACCATCTATGACTATGAGACCTTCTCAAGGTGAAGTTCATGAAAGGCTGACACTATGGGGTGATTGCTGCATCCAGATCAATTATTACAACATCACCTTAGCCTGTTGCAATGAGCAGAGGTTCCGATTTAGACTTTAGACCATGGCAAGATGTCAATATACCAGTACCTACCCATAAATTTTCCTTTATATACCTGAGTAGACATTGACCGACCCTTGGTAGCGGGCTTGTATTTTTACGAGCAATTTAATCCAGTTCACTATTTCCTTCTACCAAGAAAAATTTACCCCAACTTGTAAAATTCCATCATTTTCAGGGTAAGGCGATTCAATCTCTTTAAAAGAGTCAAAAGACAGTTCAGGGGATTAGCTGCTTGACATATGATGATCATCATCATGGGCAAAAACCTGAAAAGGTCTCAAGCCTCTTTTCCATGCATCATTAAATTTAAAATCAGGAAAGGTAGAAAATTGACATAGAACAGTTATGATTTTATAGGCCATACTCCAATGGTCCCACCCCACAAACTCAGCTGCTTTTTCAGCACTGCTTCTCAATGAGGTCTATCTCTCAATCAGATATTCCCAAAGAGTCAAAGACAGATCAACTAAGGGCAATGTTTGCACATATTGGACTGTAGGTGCAAAGGAAAGCGATGCATCAAATGCTGAACCCTTAGCCCACATAAACTAAATTATTCTGATCCAAAATTCAGAACAAAAAGATGACAAATAAATTGCAGAATACTAGCAGATATTGTAACACATTTTTAAGACAAATTAGGGGAAAAGCAAACTGTAATACGAACATCTAAGATTACACGCTTCAAGAATGTGATCGAGAGCGGACAAATTCTTCCAGTCTGTCCCACACCTCCAATGCTGCAGCTCGATCCTGGTGCCTCTTGTTTTTGCTAATCTACATATCCAAAATACTCATTCAAACAAATGCTGAATGACAATCATCCATCAAGGAGGAAAATACAAAAGAGAATAGTTAAGGAGCAGATAAGGGGGAACATAAAACCTCACCGAGATGATTTTTACATTCCATTGCTTCACAGTCTTTGCAGACTCTACACTGTCATCCTCAAACCGCATATAAAATCCAATAACTACAAGAAAACCATTAACAACCATTGTAAAAATGCAACCCAAAATTGCTTTATAATCGACAACACTCAATTTCAAACTAACCATCTTCCTGCAACACTCATAATCAAAGATAATAACAAAAAAAAAAAAAGAGTAAATTAGAGAGCCAAAGATGTTACTCACTTTTATTGAATATCTCTACATGATCTTTAAACGGCCAATCCTTAAACTGCCACTCCTTTCCAAGCACAAAAACAGCCACAACCCGGTCCCAGTCCTCACCCTTGAGAGCAGAGGGCTTGTCCCTGACCTCATAAGCCGTCATCACCCTATTTCTATCAGCACCAAACTTCTTTTGAACCGTGACACACTCCGGCTTGGGCCCTTTCATCTGCTTGACCTTGACATCTGTGGGCATATAAACCCCATCTTCCAAGAACTCCTTCACATTATAAATAGTGATCAAGGTCTGAAATGCACTTGGCACCAGAATGATAGGCACTCCCTCCCCAATCTTGCCTCCCTTCAAATGCATTTTCGGCTTCGGAACCGAATCATATCCACCAATCTCATCACCGTACCCGATAATTCCCCTATCATCAGAGCCCATCAATCTGGTCTTGGCAACCAACCCATCTTTCCTCTGCTGCGACTCAATCCGCTGCCGCTCCTCATCGCGTCTAGTGGACGCCACAAGCACGCTATAAAAATCCCTATTCTTGCATTCCAGCAAGGACTCCCTATCTTTGAACGGCCTCTCAATGGCATAAATCAAACTAAGCAAGTCCTCATCTTTCCCATTCCCAGAAGTCTCCGCCGCTTTGTTGTAAGAATCAACAAGCCCCGGGTGGTCCTCGGGCCGGTACTCGCTGTCGAGATCAGCGTTCAGATTAAGATTCTGCTGCTGCTGCTGCTGTTGGTGGGGTGGCTGTTGTTGTAGTTGCTGCTGCTGTTGTTGTTGTTGTGCTGGTGGCTGCTCGGGAAGAGGGAAGACGATGGAGTCGGTGGAGGAGAGCTTGCCGGAGAGGTAATCGAGAAGGGGTTTCCGGTCGATGAAAGTGACGGCGGGGACGCCGTGAGAGAGGGCGTTTTGGAGGTAATCGGTGAACTTGGCGTTGGCGTTTTGGAGGAAATAGACCAAGGTCTCCAGTGTGTAGAGATTGCCGAGTTTGGAGCGGTAGGCGGTCTTTGCGGAGCAAGGGAAGACGTAGTCGGAGCCAAACCGGAACTCGTCGTTGACCCGCACGATCTTGTCGAGTTCCCCTCTCATGGTGTAGTCCCGGAGAGCCGAGAGCGGATCCATGGCAGTTCAAAGATTGCTTCTTTTTGCTTATTTTTAGCCAGAAATAGTAGGAAGATTCGAACTTTTTAACTGGGGTTTTACTAGAGAGGGAAATCCATAAATATTAATAACTAGGTGAGTCAAAGCTCAACGATTTTGTTTCAGGCTCGTCTTGAACGAATTGAAAGAGGGTAAAGGGTTCTTTCAACATCAAAGATTGGTTGCTCAAAAAAAAAATAAAAAATTTACATTTTTTAAAAATTTTTGGATTGAAAAATTTTCAATTTTTTCTTGAATTTTCAAATTTTATTACCTTTTTTCTTTTTGAAATTTTAGATTTTTATTATTTTTTAAAAACTTTCTTAAAATTTTCTCATTTTTTTCAGTTTATAAATATTGTTTCAATTTTTAAATTTACATTTAAGGGTGAATTAAAAAAAGTGAAAAAAAAAGGAAAAAAAAACACACTATAACACCTAATGAAATATTAAAAATAAAGTAAAAAAAAAAGAGAGAGAGAATGAACGAAAATAAAAAGGTATAAATATTATTCCTTTTTCTTTGCAAGTCCTATCACCAGAGACTTGCTTTTCAAATTGACACAAGCAAGAGCACAGAGATAGAGGGACAAAAAGAGAGAGGGAGTAAATAAAATGAAAATAATTGCAAATTGCAGGAACCAATCTATAAAAAACATCATTCACGGCTGACACAATATTTCTACTACAAAAGTAAATCAAACTCGAGGATCAGTGGACAGAAGGCTAAACATAACCATGTCTCTAGATTTGCCCTTCAAGATCATGTACTTCCTAAGAACTCCTTCCCTGGTAAATCCAGCCTTCTCCAACACCCTTTGCGAGCCCTTGTTTTCTACATCAACTAGAGCTTCAAGTCTCTCCAAATGTGGCCACTCACTGAATATAGTATTGGCCACCCGTTTCACTGCTCTTGTAGCAATCCCTTTGCCCCAATATTTGTAAGCCAAAACATAGCCAAGCTCACCTCTTAATATGTCATTACCTGAATTTTTTGTCACTGAAATGGCACCAATAGGCCTGCCGTTAAGACATATTGCCTTTAACCATGGGTGGGGCAAAACCGTGTTTTTGATGTAGTTTATGCCGTCTTCTTTGCTTTTATAAGGTTCCCAGCTGCAAAAATGAGTCACCCTGTGATCAGTGGCCCAAACCATGAAATCATCGATATCGGAGACATCCAATTGCCGGAGAGAGAGCTCGGAAACTTCATCAGTAGCTTCTTTTGGGCCTGGACTGGAAGAAATTTGCTCCTCCATTTGTGATCCTGCACTAAGATAGACTAGATTAGCACCTCCTGTGTTGACACCCAGGAAAGCCTGTTAAATAAGATGCAACCATAGGAAGTTGCCAGGAACGAAAGGCAGAAACGAACGAATGAAGTTGGAGTCTTTTTCCAAGGTCTACATTGCCTTGGAGTAGAGTGGCAGCCAAGGATTGACGTGCTATTGGATGGAGAGGAATTCATTATTTAAACGGTAATGATAGATGCACGGATGGTGCCGACAAGAAAAAGAAAAAAAGAATTATTATATATATATATATATATTATTTATAAATTTATTTTAAATCAATCTTATTTATAAAATTATTAATGATATATATAACGATAGAATTAATGTGTAACATGAATATGGAAAAAAAAAAAAAATCTTGTCTCTCTGGCAAGCAATTTCCCCGTACCAAGATTGTAATTTAAAAGGAAAATTGCTCCCTAATTTTAGCCGCCTTGTTTGACCTTTTTATCAAAACAAGTCGCATAAATTAAACAAATAATGATGTAACTTTCTGTGGGCACTAACAAAACAATCAAGTATTGTTAGTTGAAATCCAAGGATTAACAACAGTTTAAAAACAAATTAATTACTCATTAACTAAAGTAACCAACTTTAGTCAAAGCCCACGGCAGGGAAGAAGAAGCTTCAGAGAAGTAGAAAGAAAGGAACTTTCTCTGTATTTACATCTGCTTTAATCAATCAATGAATAAATACCCACAAGCCACAAATTATTGCCTTGACTTAATGGATCCATCAAGAATCTCTCTGCGTCCATTCAAGCTCTCAGACGTTGATGACTTCTTGAAATGGGCTGGTGATGATAGAGTAACTCAGAATCTAAGATGGAACAGCATCACCTGCAGAGAAGAGGCATTAGCCCATCTTGAAAAGGTTGCCATACCCCACCCATGGCGCAGGTCTATATGTTTGGATGACCGTTCAATTGGGTACGTTTCGGTCTGGCCAGAATCCGGCGAGGATAAATGCAGAGCCAACATTGGCTATGCATTGGCTACTGAGTACTGGGGCCAAGGGATAGCCACTGCTGCGTTGAAGATGGCTGTGTCCAGTGTGTTCAAAGACTTGCATGGCTTGGTCAGGCTTGAAGCTCTTGTGGAGATTGAGAATAAAGGGTCTCAAAGAGTGCTGGAGAAAGTTGGGTTCCTGAAAGAAGGTCTGTTGAGGACATATGTGCGTTGTAAAGGTAAAATTATAGATGTGTTCATCTATAGTTTTCTGTCAACAGACAAGGTCTTGTAATTTGTTGGCTGTTTAGTGACTGAGAACTGCTATTTTTCCACTTGCGTAACTTTCTTAATCCTGATGATGCTGCTTGTCTTTTAAGTCTAATTATTGTGGGAAATTGAAAGAATTGGTGCTTGATCTTCAATCTGGTCAGAACCTTGCTTTTGTAGTCAATCAGGCTAAGCCTAGTTGATTATGTTGCTTTGCGCCTGGTTAGTTTTGACTCAACATAAGCCCAACCAATTTCCTGCGACTTCCTATGCGTAGCCGACTTTTTTTCCTCACCAGACTCACCAAACACACTTTCTCGGCGTATAACCTGCGTATACAAAACATTTCTGTTTTACAAAATCAACATAATCAGACAAGCATGCATACACAATACAGCTCACCAGAAGCCCAAACCCACCAAAATGCCCCACACCAGCCTGCCTATATGACTATATGCCCACCTAACTTTTCCCCCTTTTTTAGCAATTTAATATATTATCCACGTTAAAAATTTTATTTGGCAAGCTTAGGTCTAAATTTTAATGAATTCATGTATTTTAACATAATGAATTCATATGTCAAAAATTGAGGTTCCATATTGAGTGTGCCTCACAATAATTTAGATATAAGTTCCATTAAAAATTTCGGATGGGGAAGAGTTGATAAATTGTCATGTGCTTCACAATAATAATAATAATAACAATAATAATAAATAATAATAAAGTATCAAATAACAAATATTGATTACTGTAGTTTTAATAATTTATCCTTACCCAATTGTCTCTACTAACAGGTATTTCTCTGTTTTTTTTTTGTTGTAAAAGAAGATTGTAAATAAAAAAAAAAAAGAACATAACAGAGTCACTAACATTCAAATATAAAACTAAAATAATTTAACAAGAATGTTTCAATAGATTGTACTAAAAGTACGTAACATTTTTTTGTTTCAATCCATCAGAGTACAAACTCAGGTGACGTGGATCTATTAAATAAGTATTTATACGTGGCAAAGAGGTTGAAAACACATACAACGTGGCAATAGAAATAATATAAACGCTCCAGTCGTTTAGGTTCCAAAAACTTAAGGAGAAAAAATTCATAACATCTCGCCTAGCACCGATCTTACTGATGCTACTGATGAAGTCCAATTTCAGAGGGGAACGCTGTTGTAGATGGTTCCAAGAAGGAAGAGTTCGATAATCCGAAGATAAAGAATGAAGATACAAGTTAGCATAACAGAGTGGGAAAAAAAAGATGAGTCTATCGGAACTAGTATCGAAGAGAATGGAAAATTCAGTAGACTGTCGAAATGGGGATATCATGGTAGAGCAAGTGAATCCAAAAAGGGACTGAAAGTGAAGATGGTTTGTAGGGCCGAAGAAGTTTAGAAAATTGAGGTAAAATCTGATGCGAATTGTCGGCTATTCGTCATTGTTGTGTCGCTGCAGATATAATCTCCTTTAGCTGCCCTGTAATAGTCACTTAAGTAATTCCTCCAGCTCGTCGAAATCGATGGATAAGGCAAAATTAGATGCCCCAAACTGTAAAGACATATATTACATGAAATACCTGTAGTAATTCATCTAAATATCAACGATCAAAGAGAAAACCAAAATTAATTGCTGATTCAAAACCCACTTCCCAAAATGAAGTTTCAATCCTCATATTTGTACCACTTGTTAATTTTCATTTAAATTTGAAGTTACTTTTTTCGACTTCAAAAGATAAATTCTATTTTCAAATGTATTTTTCTTTTCTTTTTTCCGTGCATTTATATGCAAGAGAGATAACGAACAATTTTCTAATTAACAATTGGCTTTCCAACTCACCGAGTATACCTCTCAGTGCAAGATCATCGATATACGTAATTGCTCCCTTTGTAAAATTGCTGTAGGCTTTCTTTTGAGTTGGCTCTGTATATACCTAGTCTCATAGTTATGGAATGTGATGATTTCTCGTTGTTCAAAAAAAGAAAAAAAAGGGACCTGGTACTAGAGTGGTCAGCTTTTGTGAAAATAATCAAAATTTGCTGCATTTTAAAACATAATATATTGCACGTTTTGAAAAATATATGTTATTTTTTTATACCAATTGGAAACAAAAGTGCGCCTATATTCTGCGCCATAGGCTTATATGCTTATGAAGTGGTCATTAAAAAGTTTGTTACGACACACATTTGCATTTGCAGTTGCAACGAACTTATCATGGATGGCCAAATTTTAGAAATGCAATTAACGTGAACCCTTATTATTATTATTATTATCTATAAAATAAAAAGCAGATACCCTACAGTATTATCAAAAAAATTGTAATTGTAATACTCTAAAATAAATTGAATTTTATGTTGAACTTATAAACAAATAAATTCTATAGTTACAAGTCGTCAATCATTTTTAAAGCTATATAAAAACATAAATTTATTACCATTAATTATCCTGATAAAAATTTGAATTCATAACTTATATATTATGAAAGACTCTCTAATAATCATCCAGCTACATGGCCCCTTATTTTATATTTTGACTGGGTTACAATTAAGATGACCCATAACATATATTAAGGTTAGCAAATCCATGATTTATATATTAAGAATCGCTGAATTACCAAAGACCCCATCTGGCCATCACTATTAACAATCTAAAAACCGAGGTGTATTGCAGTATTGGTCAAGCTACATATCGAAAGGGTTCTCATTTGTTCTTGCGTCCGATTTATTAGGCTACTAGAACTAGTAAGACACAAGCACGGGACCACTCCCCTGTGCGAGGATAAAATTATAAAACGAACGACCAGTACACAATACTCTGCAATTAAAAATTTGAGTCTTGATGTCTTTTCTTAATTTTAGATTTTACAGACTGTTGTTAAAATTACTTATAAATTAGATAATACATAAATTTTACAGATTTGTAATGCGTAAACGCTGACTGATTCTAAGGTGGAGACATCTTTTTTAGTGTCTATCCATATATTTATTTTGGTCAAAAGAAAAAATAGTAAAAAACTAACTGGCCTTTCTTCTTTTACTCATTTTTATCCCGAAAATGTCTCCATTTTCTGTGACCCAAAAAAAGAAAAAAACGAACGGACCTTTCTTCTTTGACCCTTTTCATCCCTAAAATTCCCCATATCTGTGCACGCCTACCCCCTAATTTTTTGGGCCAAAAAAAGTAAAAAATGAACGGACCTTTCGGCTTGCACTCTTTTTTCATCTATAAAATGTCTCCGTGTCTGAAGACGTAGGTCCAGCATACGGGGTTTGACTCTCCTGCCTCCTGATAAAATTCCAATGCCTCTCTTCTCGTGACTTTTTCTTAAAGATCCTACATTGTTGTCATATTACAGAAATTTGAAGTCACGGAGAGAGGGAGAGAAGGAGACAGAGAGGGAAAGATCTCGGAGAAACAATGGCAGGTGGAGGATTTGTAGATGCGACAAACCTGAAAAGGGCTCATCTCTATGAGTACAGGATCACTGGTTACTTCATCTTTGCTTGCATAGTTGCAGCTCTTGGTGGTTCCCTTTTTGGGTATGATCTTGGTGTTTCTGGTGAGTAATAATATTTGTTCTTATCTCTCTTCTCTCTCATTGGTTTGCATTAGTTGCATTTCATATGTCCAAAAATTAAATTGGGGATCACCTGTTAACATTTTCATTCATTTTCGAGCTTCAAAATATCCCATATAATGAAACATAAAAAGGATCCTTGAATGCCAAGTTAGGGACCCGTCAATTTACATTTTGCTAAAGGGTACTTCCAGCCTTAATCAGTTGATGATGTGCACCTATCTCCAATAATTGAAAAGGCTGTTGTGACTTATAAGATAGTTAAATGATTTTTGTTAGTATATGATATGCTAAATGCTCCAAAATCCAAAATACTTTGCATGTTTTTATGATTTGTTCCTTTGAGCCAACAATGGAAAAATGGCATTGCAAATTTTAACATGTTGAAAGGCCACTATCAGAAGCATTCTGGGACAATTGAAGATGGACCCTTTTTTTAATGGATTCAGGTGGAGTCACTTCTATGGACGATTTCTTGAAGGAATTCTTTCCTAAAGTTTATAGAAGGAAGCAACAGCATCTCAATGAGACAGATTACTGTAAATATGACAACCAGATTCTCACCCTGTTTACGTCTTCACTGTACTTTGCCGCCCTTGTTTCAACATTTGCGGCCTCCCATGTTACCAGAAACAAAGGCCGGAGAGCCAGCATCATTGTTGGATCGATAAGCTTCTTTTTGGGAGCAATCCTAAATGCGGCTGCCGTGAACATTCTAATGCTAATCATTGGACGAATTTTGCTTGGTGCAGGCATTGGATTTGGCAATCAAGTAAATACAATGCTCTAAAAAACCTCGATCGCAAGGTTTTGGATTGGCTTCCTTAATTAATTTCCTCACTGCATTTTGTGTTTTGATGCTGCAGGCAGTTCCCCTTTATCTCTCAGAAATGGCTCCAGCAAAAGTTCGAGGAGCAGTAAACCAATTGTTTCAACTGACAACTTGCTTAGGAATCCTGGTAGCCAACCTTATAAATTATGGAACCGAAAAAATCCATCCATGGGGTTGGAGGCTATCCCTCGGTTTAGCTACTGTTCCGGCAACTTTAATGTTTGTTGGAGGACTTTTCCTTCCTGAGACTCCTAATAGTCTTGTAGAACAAGGCAAATTAGAAGAAGCAAGAAAAGTGTTGGAGAAAGTCAGGGGTACTACAAAGGTTGATGCAGAATTCGCCGATCTTGTAGACGCAAGTAATGCTGCAAGAGCCATACAGCATCCGTTCAAGAATCTCTTCAAAAGAAAAAATCGCCCGCAACTGGTAATTGGGGCCTTAGGAATTCCTGCATTCCAACAGCTCACTGGCATGAATTCCATACTCTTCTATGCTCCCGTCATATTCCAAAGCTTGGGTTTTGGCTCTGGGGCAGCTCTTTATTCATCAGTTATAACCAGTGTGGCACTTGTTGTTGGAGCTCTCATTTCAATGGCATTGGTCGACAAATTTGGCAGAAGAGCTTTCTTTCTGGAAGCTGGTACTGAGATGTTGATCTACATGGTAATGGCAATTCTAGACTCAATTCTCTGGCAACAAAAGCTTTGTGAACTAACTGCAAGAAACTTACTTTACGATTGATTGATTTTGCAGGTGGCAGTGGCCATAACTTTGGCCCTCAAGTTTGGACAAGGTGTGGAACTCCCAAAAGGAGTTGGCATCTTCCTTGTAATCATCATATGCTTGTTTGTCTTGGCCTATGGAAGATCCTGGGGCCCTCTGGGATGGCTGGTTCCGAGCGAGATCTTTCCGTTGGAGACAAGGTCTGCAGGTCAGAGCATGGTGGTGTGTGTCAACATGCTTTTCACAGCCCTGATAGCACAGTGTTTCCTCGTGTCGCTTTGCCACCTTCGATATGGAATTTTCTTGCTCTTCGGCGGCCTGATTGTGATAATGAGTACCTTCATATTCTTCCTCCTGCCAGAAACAAAGCAACTTCCAATAGAAGAGATATATCTTCTATGGGAAAATCACTGGTTCTGGAAGAAAATAGTGGGAGATGGGGACCAAAACGACAAGTCAGTTCTATAGAATCCCCTGAAATGGAGCCAACTGCTGTTGCTTTTTGTTTTTTGTTTTTTTTTTTTTGGAGTTGATAGCCTAGCGGTTGGAGAGGAGGAGACGAGAAAAGAACTAAAATTCGAATTTCAAATCTCTCTCCAACCACCTCTGCTATTGCTTCTCCTCTTTCTTTCTTGTTAATAACACGTTCTTGGCTATTGCTTCTCCACTTCGTTTCTACGTTAATTACACGTTCCCATATCCCAGATTTCTATGGTAATAAAACGTTATATTCTATAATACATTCCCACAATAACAGTCATTGCTTCTCCTCTTCCTTTCTTTTTTTGTTTGGATCCAGAACTTTTAATGACACTTACGGGTATTTAATCGCAAATTGAGATATAAGCTTGCTTAGGACGAACTTGCAGATTTCAAACATGAAGCATGGGAGCTGTTATAGAATCCATAACCAAACGGACAAACAGCACAAATTACGTGCAGGAAGGAAAACAAACGCCCGGAAAAATGGAGCCATCATTGTAACAGTTAAATGAAAGACTAGTGTACAAAAGATAAACATGGCTGAATCATAACTGTTTGTGCGATCTTGCAAAGTCGAAACCTACAGTTTCCTTGTAAACACTGCTTCAAACTCTTTCACCTATAGTCTGCCTGCACGTGCTTCACAATGACAAGCATCAGCCTTCTCGGAAACGCATAGAAAGCAGGGTGGCAGCGGCCAACTGGTAAATACAATAAATAGAAAACGAAAAACTTTTCAACGCAAAAACGGGTATTTTTCCTAGTTCATGGCTCAAAGCGTGAACCCACATTGGAACAATGGCTTCAGTTCCGTAAGCATTACCACTTTGTATAAATAGAAAATGATTAGTTCGTAAGAATAAGTCATTCTATTGTGATTTAGAGGTCACAAATTTGAATTTCAAAAACTATCTTTTAGAAACAAGAATAAGGCTGCATAAACTTTAAATATAAACTAAATTGTAAACTATAAGAGTTTAACGTATTGAAAAGAACTACGGATATTCTCATTTCGCATGCAATTGTATAATTCAGGTCCAAAGTAATGCGTACACATTACAGTGGAGCAAGGTTTCGTTCCCCTTCCTCCCAATTTTTAAAGCTGAGTCCAAGTGCATCCCCAATGCGAATCGGGACTGTCAAAGAAATACCAGCCAACCCCTTGATCTATTTCAACTTCAAGCTTCAAGCTTCCGTGGTATGAATTAGAGAAAGCTCCGTTAATCAAAACAACCAAGGAATTGATTCACGGTGTGGTAAATAGAAAATGGGAAAAAAAGATAAACCACGTACACGGGTCAGTTGTGTTCTCGGCCTTCACTTCCTAAAATTCTTAAAAAACCCCCCAAGGACAAACACGGCCCTAACTATGTGGCAGCATTGAAATTTCAAAGCTGCTTCATAATCTTTAGCACATATAAGAAACAAACAGAATCCGAAGGGGTTCAAATTTCGCACGCAGTTTCCGATTTTCCTGAAACCAGATTCGAGAAATGAGTTCTCAAACTCTTCTTAATTTGCTCCAGATGAAGCTCAAAAAGAAAGAGATTAATTTTTCTGGTGGTTTTAGGCAATTTCGTCTTAAAAGTACGAGCATCATAGCCCTGAACCCTCTATAGTTTTGCATAATCAGTAATTCAGCTTGAAAATTGCAAGAAAAGGAAAAGATACATCAAAAACTGAAAATAGTTCGGCACCAGTGAAATATCACACTCTCTATTTGCCCACTGACATTAAATGCCCAAAACAAGAAAAGCAGGTGCACTGGCAAACCCTCTCAGGCTGCGGGAGTATCCTTGATAGATTCACGCCAAGCAATTTCCCTTGCTCCATCTTTGTCAACGATCTTAATCACAAAGTTTGGTGGTGCCACAACCAACCTGGATCGAATCTCTGTTATGCACTTATCAACCAAATCGGTTGCTTCTTCAACAGACATGCCACTGTGGTAGTGTCTGTCCATCATGGACAGGGAAAAGTAGGATCCATAGCCAAATGCCCCCTTATCAAGCTTGTGAAGTGTAGCAATGTAGTCAATGTAATAGAGAGACGGGCCTGTCTCCTTGTCGTAGCCAGCTAGAAGGATGTTCACAAAATATGGATTCTGTAAAGCCAGAAGCCACAATAAGCCAATGCATCAATAACTTGTCATCTAAAGTGAGAATAATTACGCAGTCATCAAGAACACAGGAAAGCACTCCAGCACATGCCATGAATGCTCAACCAAGCATGCAAATGTTGCAATCTCTCTGCCCCCTCCCCTCCTCGCCACCTGCTACTCACCCCATCTATTATGGTTAGGTTTGAATTGAAAAGCTCTTCAAAATATACACTAGGAAATCCCTCAGAATTAATCATAGCTCTTTGGTAACTAGGCATATTTAGCAATACAAATGCACGTGACTTGCCTACAAGAAAAGTGCAAAACGACATAGCATATGAGCTCCTGTTTTTCTTTCTCTGTTCTTTTTGTCTTGTCTGCTTTTCTTCACCAAGTTATCAATGGATTTGGGTGTTCAATGCTTTAAGTATGACCAGAAAAATCTTATTTAATGATGGAGCAATATGTTAGACGCCAAAGTCAGGCAAATATATATTAACTTAAGATGTGCACTTCATTAATGTGATGTGGACCTAATCATATGGTTTTATAGTTGGTAGACAGCCTGCAGCTTACTTTTTGGATCCAGCAGTCAATCAGAGGTCTTTCAGAGCAGCCTCTTTTCCAGAAAGGTCAAGTTTAACTCTTAGCCTAAATAATGTCGATAAGGATAAGAATTAGGATTAGGTTACTGTAGCCAAAGGTATCTGCCATGAAGCTCTTCAACTGAAGAAGCTGCCTCTCAGCTACTGCCTTCTCCTCTTAGTAGCTTACAAGCATGTTGGTAGCAACATGCCAACAAGCAAGCCACAAGATGTATCATGTAGAGAATTGATCTGAAAACTTCTGGAGCAGATATTATATTTTCTAGTACAAAGTCAAATTGTTCAACCAAGTGCTAGCAACTGTTCCCACACTCGTCCCCTACCCCTTTCTCTCTGTACATTATTTTTTTTGGGTGAATCAAAGTGCTCACTTAAACAATGATTCTGTAACCCCTTGGCTTTCAATCCAAAACTAAATTTCTATATGTTGACAAAACATTTAGCCATCGTCCAGTGTGGGAGTGGGTAAACAAAAAAATAAGGTGCGTAAAAGCAATCTAATCAAAGGACACAAGCTCTTACAGATTGTAAAAAAAAAAAAAAGAAAATGCAGGTGCTGCTGAATCATAGACACTCACTATCAATGCTCACATACAAAAAGACCAACCACGGTGACCTTACTAATATGCAAGTCTTAATGTCACAGCTTTCAGTAGGAAAATCTACTTTTTTCTCAAAAGAAATCAGAGAGCATTAACCATGTAAACAAAACTAAACACACTTATTTTTTGAGAGGAAAACACAATTATTGATAACGTGATGACCAACGCATCCATTTCGGTGTCCTATATCTCAATTGTCCAAAAAAGATTTATCATCTATGAAACACAAATGCCCCATCAGACAAAAACCAAAAAGAACCAGGAAAACCACAGGGAAAACCACGGGCAAACCAATTTCAACAACAAATTAAACCCTTTTGAGTTGTCATCACTGAATATGCAAATTGAATAAAAATAAAATTACCAGATAACACATACCCATGATTCCTTATCAAACATATGTATATATATATATATTGAAAAATTAAAAACCCTAATAGCTTCAAAATCTTTACACTGACACTGATCTACAAGAAAAATACATAAATAAATAAATAAATAAATAAAAAGAGAACCCCATTACCTTTCTTAAGGCAGTAGCGAGCTCCCCGCGAGTGAAATTGGCGGCGGCGGCGGTGGTCAAAGGAATCCCATTGCGGAACTGATACAGCGCCACGTTCTTCTGTATGTACTCCGTGAACTGAACTCTGCACCCCCAAGAAAAAAAAAAAAAAAAAACCCCAATTCAAATCAGACGGACACAGAAAGAAAGGGAGAGAAACTAGCCAACGGTGATGATTGATGTCTTCTGAGTGTGGCGGTGGCGGGGCGGTGGGAATAGACGGACCTGTCGCCGGGCTCGCCGCTGGCGGCGACGAGTTTGTGGGAGTCGAGGACCATGATCTTGTCCTCGTTGGTCTTGTGCACGAGGATGCTGTGGACGGCCGACGTGTCCGCCGCCAAGATCGCGAAGCCGTCGCCGACGAGTCCGAACACACACTCCATTTTTTCTCAATCTGTTGCTGTGTACTTCGATTACTTTCTTCGATCTCTCTGTTTCTCTATGTGTTTATTTATTTATTGCTCATCGGGTCTTCTTCTTGTGGAACAAGCTGGGCTGGCTTTCTCTTCTCCTGCCTTCTCTTCCTTGTAGAAGTGAAGGGTAGTTTAGTCATTGTGTCTCTCTCCCAGCGAGCAAAGTACGATGTTTGGGGTCAAATGTAATTGTGTCCTAGCCCGAGAATTGAACTGAACTCGTGGAGCGCTTGCTTTTTGTACTTTTTATTTTTATTTTTTTTTAAATGAAAAACTAGCGTAACAATCTACGCAGTTGTTAAGAAAGATTGTCACGATAAATAACGAAGAGATTATCACATAAGTCAGTAATTTAGTGATAAGTTGATACATTTTTACACTTAGTATCTTGGATTTGAATTTCAGAGAGGTATATGGGCCATGTTTAGAATCAGACTCGCCCTCAAAAATACTAGTAGTGAAGTCTTATTAGTCTTTCTGTTACTCACGTAATGGGTCTGACTCTTTTGAGAGTTGCTAAATAAACTGTTTAAATAAAAAATTTTTTAAAATTTAATTTTAAAATCTGATAATCAATACACTTGTGACTATATTTTTTTTTTAAGCTCAAAATAAATGATAAAAAGGCTTGAAAAATAAACTCACGTCTTAATACTATATTTCGTATATTTAGTGTTATTATTTGGTTTGGTATGGCTTCAAATTCGTTATCTCTTGTACAGAAATGGAAACGCAAGAGATGGTATCGTACTTTTTTTTTTTTTTGGGTTTTCGTACATTTTTTTTTTTTTTTGGTTTACTCTGCCAATTAGAGTGGACGCCTTCTTGGGTCGGTCCGGTCCAATTTTAGAATGAGAGGACTTAGACTCTGGGTGAGCCCGGCTCACACAGTCTGCTAAGCATCAAAGCATTTACGTATTTAAATGTTTAAAAAAAGGCACTAACAAATTATTAGAATTCAATAAAATTTCAGTGTTTACTAGAAATCATGAGAACCAATACGCTTTCGTATTACCCTTTTCCAGAGATATCAGTGTATAATAAAATTTTCACTTGCCGTGGAAATATGCCAATTTTCCAAAATGGGAATCGCTACAAACCTGTATTTGGCAGATTTCTATATCATCAGATTGAAAGACTATACGTCTCCAAAAAATATATAGGACGCTTCCTCAGAAAAAAAAAATAATAATAATATATATATATATATATATATATATATATTCTTATGAATTTCTCTAATGAAAATTTTGTTCAATCTTATTTTTCCCGAAGCAACCAAAAAAATTAAGGAAAGAGGAAGGAACCATTATACAACTTAACTTTTACGAAATATAAATATACATAATTTATTTATTATTTTTTAAATTTAATTATTTAATAATTTATATCACTGTATACACACCTAACCCAATAAAATTGCGTTATTTAGAATTTCTATATGTCATTTATGCGATCGTTGGATGGTAAACACAAACAGCAGCAAGCAAAACGCCACTTTGACATTGGCTCCAAACGGAAACACGGAATGGCGCGGAAACCCAATTTCCCGCGAAACCAACCTCAAAATTAACGCGCCAGACCAGCCTCACGTCCAGCGTGCACTGCCGCCGGATAAATCCCCGAAAACGCACAGCAAAGCAAAGACCCAAAAGACCCACCTTACTTTTCGCATCACTAAGCCTCAGCTCCTCCAACAACAACAACAACAACAACATAAGACAACAGCAATGGCATTGAGGCGCAGAACCCAAGCTCCAAAATCTCTCTATCGAACTCTATTGCCTTGTAATAACGGCCCCGGCAACGACGATTACGGCGACGTTTTGTGCGAGGAGTGTGGGTCCGGAGACTACCCGGAGGAGCTGCTACTGTGTGACAAATGTGAAAGAGGCTATCATTTGTTTTGTTTGAGACCCATTCTTGTTTCCGTCCCAAAGGGCTCTTGGTTTTGCCCTTCTTGCTCCATTCACAAGCAGCTCAAGCGTACGTTCTATAAAAAAAAATCCCATCTTTTTTTTTTTTTTAATTTTTGTTGCTCTGTTTGCATTTCACTTGATTTGCTTTTGGGTTCGGAGGGCTTATGGGATTCCATATATTTAGACCATTTTTGGGATATGTTTTGTTCTGTCTCTGATTTGGTTCATTTCATTAGTTTTCTCGTGCAAGTTTGATTGTCCGAAAAACTGGGTTCTTGCCTTTACTTTTGCTTTGTATTTATTGGAAATCATGGGAAGAATGTTTGACTATGCAGCTTAAAGCCTCAAGAAATCAATCCAATTATTTGAATTTCATTGATTAATGTGAGGTTGCAATTTCAATTTCGATGCTTTGATGGTTTTAACCAACTTAAAAGAAACTTGAATTCGTTTATTTTGCTGCAAAATGGAAATTTTCTAAGTTCATCAGTGGGTTCTTTTGGTTGTATGCAGAATTCCCGCTTGTTCAAACCAAAATCATCGATTTCTTCCGTATCCAAAGGTCTGCAGAATCAAGTCTAAAGCTAAGTCAAGGTAAGAGCATAGTTTTGAAATGAATTTGGTCTTATATCTGCCTTCCCTCGTTTGATTGAGCCGAAATCAATAACAATATTTATTTTTTAGGTGGGGATAACCAGAAGAAGCGAAAACGGTCTAGTAGCTTAGTTATGTCGAAAAAGAAAAGGAGGTTGTTACCTTTCAATCCGAGTGAGGATCCTCAGAGACGATTACAGCAAATGCAATCACTGGCAACAGCAT
Source organism: Carallia pectinifolia (assembly GCA_037832335.1). Classification (NCBI taxonomy): domain Eukaryota; kingdom Viridiplantae; phylum Streptophyta; class Magnoliopsida; order Malpighiales; family Rhizophoraceae; genus Carallia; species Carallia pectinifolia. Next base: position 15,302,968 of record CM075443.1, read on the forward strand.
TGACAGTCTCTGGAACAAAGTTTAGTAATGAACTAACTTATCAACGTGGCATGGCGCCTAGGTCTTCCAATCGCGCTGCCCTTGAGAAGGGAGGAATGCAGGTAAATTGGCTATCAACTGTTTTATTTAGTGGAGATTACCAAATAACTTGCCATAGTGAAGTAATTAATATTTGTCTGATCCTGAGGCTACTGCTGTGACCACGCTGGAAAAACCTGTCTTGAGATAACTGTTAAGTTGTTGGGCTTGTAGATTTGATTGAATAATTACAGCAAACCAAAAAGGCATTAGCTTTATTTGATTACATATTGGCGCAGTTGAAGTTCAATTTTTGTGGATGCTGGATAAATGAAAAGAGATTAGTTGTTTTCAGTTGCAGATAACGTTTTGCTTTGTCCTCCCTATGAAGGGTGGACTAAGATTTAGTTGTTTTCAGCTTTATTTGGCCATTCTTTTGAAAATGTTGCCGTTTAGTGACTTGAAAGATATAGAATTCACTAATATTAGGGAGAAATCATTGCAGGTTTTGTCAAAGGAAGACACTGATACTTTAAATTTTTGCAAGAACATGATGGAGAGAGGAGAATGGCCGCCTCTGATGGTTGTTTTTGATCCTCAAGAAGGGTATGCATATTTAGCATCTGACTGATAAGCTGGACTAATTCTCCTCTTTTTTACATGTTGCTTGTGGTTTTGGATCTTTACCTTGCTATGTTTGGATGATTTCTAACAGGTTCACTGTAGAGGCAGATAGGTTCATTAAAGATCTAACAATTATAACTGAGTACACCGGGGATGTTGATTACTTGAAGAATCGGGAAAATGATGATGGTGATAGCATGATGACGTTGCTTTCAGCGGCTAATGAGGCAGAGAGCCTTGTCATTTGCCCAGACAAGCGTGGAAATATTGCTCGCTTCATCAATGGAATCAACAATCACACACCGTATGTCAACCATAAATTTAGTCTTTTACCTCCAGATAAATGCATCATGTCAAGGGAACATTGTTCTTATTTTTGTAGGAGATATTTCCTATGGACAGTCAAACTAGTGAATTTCACAACTTTTGTTTTGGGTCAGTAGCTTTACGCAAGCCTTATTTCGAATGCAGGGATGGGAAAAAGAAGCAGAACCTGAAGTGTGTCAGATTTGATGTCAATGGCAAAGCTCGAGTTTTGCTGATTGCAAACAGAGATATAGCTAAGGGAGAGAGACTATATTACGACTACAATGGATGTGAGCATGAATACCCAACAGATCACTTTGTCTAACTTTTCCCTTTTCTCGGCCACTAACAAGCTAACTGTCTAATGTTGTAGTTGGTTCAAGTTGGAATAGAAGATGAAAAATATTTTGAGAACTCTGCATAAAATTTTTACAGCTGAATTCTCCTGCTTAGTTGTTTTGAAGTTTAGTTCATACATGGACGTGCAAGTTTAATATACTTTGTTGGCCTCCCCAACAGCTGAGGCGCATCCTCACTGACCATCAACCAAAGTTGCTGCTTTAATCTTGAAAATGACTCATTAAACAGAAGCTAGTGACTTGATCCAACAAATTGATAAGACTTGGTTCTTCAAGCCATGCATTCTGATCCTGTGACTGAGCCATTGAAAAGGCCAGCCTAAGAAATCATTCCATCTGTGATCCAATTTCTCTTAAATTAGTCCATATAAAGAGAAACCAATATCAGACTCTATGATCCTCCTGAAAAGGAAGAAAATCTAACAAATGCTACATCTTTGTTGATAGAGCAAAATTTTTACCACCTCACTGTATTAATCACGGTGGGAAGCTACAGCTACTGTTGCACATAGCCACACCCTTGTTACTTAAATTATCATATGTAACAGAACAAGCCTTTTATCATCTTATACGACATACAGGATGGCATTGCTTCTATTCCGTCGCTTGATCATCATCACAAAACTACTAGAAAGAAAACGGCAAAGTCTAAAACTGATGAAAGAAGGTGGCGTCTCCCCTCCTCTATTTTCAATTGCCCTGGGTGAGCTTAGACTTCAGAGAACCTGTGAAGAAGCTTGAAATGACCCTCTTGGCTTCTTGGCGCGCTCTATTTTCTTTCCCTGCTTCCTCCTTGAGCTGCCTCTTGCACCTTCTTTTGCACTGAGGTTTCTGGCACTGCGGCTGTCTGTCGCAGATTTCAAGGCACTTCTCCAATTTCCTCTGAGAATCTTCAGCTTCCTCTCCATGTCCATCTTCTTGGTTTCCCAGTTCTTCTTCTTCTTCTTCTTCTTCTTCTCTTTGTCTTTCTTTGGGGTTGTGAGAGGGCCGGCAGATGTTGCCTTGGCTTAACTCTCCCTCCGTTTCCTTCCTTCTATCCCCATATTTCTGCTGGCAACCAGCGGGTTCAAACAAGCAGGCCCGGAAAGCCCTCTTCAGTCTCGCGGCACCATTCTACGCATCGTTCAAGGTCAGTTTTCAGGTATGGAACCTCATAACCGAGGGACAGGAAGAAAGAAGGAAGAGCAATGCCAGGAATACGGTTGCAGAAGATTTGGCTTTGATCAACATCTTAAGCTGCTTCAGGCCAAGCTTTGCAAAGAGGGAATGAAAATAGGAAAAAGGTAGACTGAGTTTTGTCCGAATTATAACAAGTATTTTATTTTATGTGAAAATAATATTTTTTTTATAATATGAAAATTTTATATTTTTTTTTGTTATATAAAATAAAAATTTTATTACATAAAATAAAATACTTATTGTAATCGGATAAAAATTTGATTCTGAAAATGTAACGGCATTCATAAAAGTAAGGCAGGCGGAGGATTCCTCTTGCTTCTACAGTGGCGTTAGTTTTGGATGACCAATTCCGACTTTTGTATCTGGTTTGTATCTTAAATATAACCAAATTTATAATTTTTAAAACAAAATTAGCAGATTTGACAATAAAAGTTAAAATTTTTATTTTTTTATTATAAATATTATTTATTTTATTATGAAAAAAATATTATCTTTTTTATTCTGTTAAATTAAAAATCAATTTTGGGATGGCGTTAACGAAAGAAAAAGGCCGCTTGGTTCACACCTGACAATTTGCATGCTTTGTGTAGACACAAGCTTTGGCTGTTATGTGCGGCGAGTCCTGTCCTTCGAAAAACCATATAAAATAGGCTGTTTGACGCCAGACTCGGTGTATTGGAATTTCTTCAACTTTGCTTGGCAGACGAGCTTGGGCCATAGATAGGCAATTCCAAATTGAGTAACCATATACGAAAATTATATTATTAAATATTTTAAAATTTATAATTATAAAAAAAATTATATTAATACCATTGAATAAAAAAAAATTAATGATTCTCTTTATAATTATAAATTTTGGTATTTTTTATAATACACTTTGCGTAATATATATCTTTACTCTTTAAAATTTAGGCAAAATTACAAATTCTTTGTGGAGTAAAGACAAACTCTAATTTCTTGTCGTGATATTTATTTATTAGAGGGGTCCTTCAAAATCTTTTTATTTTTGTAAATTTTATTTTTTTCTCAAAATTAGAACTCACCATAATTAGAACATAAAATCTTGAAAATATAATTTTTGTTTGTTTACAATTATACACTTTAGATTTTTTTTTGATCCAATTAAATTTTGAACTCTATTACATATCCAGAGAAAAATTTTAGAGAAAAAATTTATAATACAACTATATAAATTTATTATATAATCACATTGATTACAAATATAATTAAAAAAATAATTATTTTTTTATTATATAATAAATTTATATAATTATAAAAAATTCCTAACTCACTACATAACGAAAATTTTTCCAACAAAACACGTACTTTTGTCCTTAAATTCCTAACATTGTTACCGGCTATCTATGTTGAGGTAGCAAATCAACCCTATTCTATTTGATGACCTGACACATGTATGTATACTTGTCAGCTGATATGGCAAAATAAATAAAGGATATAATTGGGAGTTTCATTTTCATTTTGTTTCCCCATACATTTTTCCAACTTTCTATTTTTTAAAATTTTTTTAATCTTACATCATCAGAATTCAGATATTTGGGATCACCATTTGTCCTATCTGCTCAAAGTCTCAAACAACAAACTTCAATTGACGCACAAAAAAAAAAAAAACCTAAAGAGTAATTGAAAATAGGCACATAAAAAAGTTGAGTATTTGGGTAAAAATTTTTTTTCAATCAAGGAAATGGGAGAGTAGGGATAACGCCTCACAATTCTGCTAGAGAATATTGCTCTTCGTTTAGGAAAACTTTTGAACTATCTAGATGATTACAGTATAATCCAAGTTTTCTAAAGGAGAGGAATAGATTTAATTTTGTCACGCGCCCCGACGCACTAGAAACTAGAACTTCAAGGTCAGTACATTTAGTGTGTTACTATTACACTACAATACGTGGTGGTGTGGAAATGAAATTAAAAATAAAACAAGAAAAAAGAAAAATACAATGTGGAAACAATCTTGTTGGGCTGTAGAACTACACTAACGGACCGGTCTGGTCCGAAATGAACTGGCTTGGCAAGCAATTTCATACACTGACCTGATTATTCTTAAGCCCATAGTAGTTTTGTAAAAATTTAATTCTATAGACTTTTATTTTGGGCTAATTGGGCTGGAACATTAACCAAAAAAAAAAAAAGAAAGATACTTTAGTTTTTGGCCGGGGTTAGATTTAAAATTTTAAATGTAAATGTTATAGCACTCATTGGATTCAGCCAAGTCCGTTACTTGGCACATCCCATACAAAGAATGCCTGCGTTTGTAATGCTTGAATCCAGTGATGAGGTCCAGTTCCTGCCATGTCTTTGGTTCATATGGGCAATTTGTATTTTAGAGTCAATACTAACAAAATAATTTCCACAATGCTAATGTAGGTTTACCTTGTGGAATCATAAAAGTGACTTAGGGTCCGTTTGTTTGCTGACGAAAATAAAATTCTGAAATATCATTTGTTGAATACGATGAAATTCTAGAATTTCATTTTCAATTACGGTATTTGGCTGTGGTGCTAAAAATATCATTCTGTATTTGGTGAAATTCTGTAAAATAAAATACTTTATTATTATTTTATTATTTTTTACTGTATAAACAGTGAAAATATTATTATTTTATTATTTTCTTACTGTGTAAACAGTGTTAGCGTAGTATCAATACAGTGCCAACGTCAATTCACCCGTCGTTTCACCCCGTCCCCCTACATTTACCTTTTTTTTTTTTAATGTGTTGTTAGAAGAAAACGACGTCCGCTCAATTTGAGCGGACGTCATTTTCCTTAACTGAAAGATTTTTTAATATTGATTAGGATATTGATTTCATTTGACCAAAACACTAACTGGACAACGAAATTTAATTTTTTAAGAAATAGGTTGTCCTTGCAAACAAACACACCGTTAATAAACTTTGTTAGGCACTTGAAAATTCGCTCGTTCCTCAGTTCATTGTTGTGCCCCTTTCTTACCACGCATGATGAATGTAGGACAATTCTCCTATTACACATACTTTCTCATTTTTGTTAAAAAAAAAAAAAAAAGCCACAATAGTCATGGGGTTTTGTTGATTTTAAATTTTAATGCCGCTATTGTCATCGTAGCTTACAAAAAA